>RPOG01002457.1:0-92730 GCA_008086565.1 Thalassoma bifasciatum
TGACAATGAAAGTGTCTGAGTGGAGCACTGCGGGGAATTCTTTCATTCTGATGTGTCTCTATGGAGGATTTAATTAGTTTTGACCCACATTAATTCACTTTTGGCAGTAAGAGAGAAGTCATGATAATTATAACTAAATAATGATAAATGGTTAAGTGCAGAAAGAGACACAAATGAATAAAACCCTGAAGACTCTGAGGATGAGCGACACAGAAACGATTGTAGTGTCAGAGAAACATTCAAATATTCATGCACACCAGAACAATATGAATTATTTAATTAAATTCATGTTACATTTTTTGGTCTTATTTTAGTTTCCGTTTATTTTTTGTAAATCTACTTTACAAAAGGCAAACTTCTACTATGGGGGGTTCTCCTCTTTATATCTTTTCTATATGTTATTTCTGAACTAGGTTAAACCCTTGTTCCTGATTGGTCAACAGCACTGATTGATACTCAACAGTTGGTACGTTTACAGGCACACAGTGGTCTGACTAAAGCCCGAATAAACGTGGAAACGTTTTTCAGGCAAAATGCAAAAGTATTGTTTCAGCCTCCTGTTTACACAGATAAAGTGTTTTTGCTGACCGAAAATGCAAACTTTTGAAAACGCACTCCAGAGTGGAACTTTTCGAAAACGCCCTTTTCACTGTCTCCATGTAAACACTGAGCCGGGGAAAACCTGGAAATGCTGACATGACATTCAGCCCTGTGCTTGCACAATAAGCCTCCATTGTTCCTGGCACTAACCACACAACAACAACAACAACAACAACAACAACAGCGACCTACAGTTTCGTTCTTCTGTTGCTGAATCTACTGACTGCCTTCGACCAAAATGCAATTAGAAAAGAAGTTTTTCATATAGACTCCAGATGACCGGCTCACCTCTTCTTCAGCCTCTATACTTTTGTCGTGTATTCGTCTCCAACATTTATATCGCCACCTACAGGCCTGACATGCGTACTACAGCGTATTAAGTCCCTCAGTGTATCCGTGTAGACGCAGATTTTTTTTCATTGCGTTTTCATGCATTTCAGGGTGAAACGCTGTGAAACGTTGTTGTGTAAACAGGGCCTGAGGTCAAAGCTGAATGGTAGAGTCTGGTTTTGTCTGTGTTTGGATACAGAATAGAGAATCAGACTACAGGCTCAGAATGCTTCACTCCCCCTCAGTAGGTGGCGCTGTGTCTTTTTGATAAGTGAAGCTCTGTGCATATCAAACTAGTTTTGTTTCACCTGAAGAAGAAACAACACGCTGTGGATAATGGCTGAGATGGATGCAGCTGTAGCTCTTTATGTTTTTATGTATGTAACTGCCATGTTATTTGTTTGTTGTGTTAGAGCAGTGACCCTTTTTATCATGGATATCTACTTCCTCTTCCTGATTGTGCTGAACACTGAAGTGTACTGATACCTGCACAGTCCTGCTGAATCCAACTGACAGTATCACAGTACCTAAGTGTGTCAATCCAGCTACGCTTTGACCAATCCCGGTCTGACTAAGCTGTTGACATGTTTTTGAATAATTCAGTCCTGTGCTGACTTAGCTCACAGTCTGATTTCTTAAGCTGCATGTAAACTGTCTGATAGTGACTCTAGGAATATTTTGATTGCAAATCTTAAAAAATAATCTACGGGAAAGAGGTCCACCACATTTTATCTTTGCCTATAGCTGGTTTTCAGTGACGTGGTTTTGATGACGTGCAGGGAGGGCGTGATTATGAATGGAGGGTAGCAAGTAAAATAAGTGAAAACATGTAAAGATAAAGATATATTTTGGGGCTTTTCATGCCTTTAATGGATTGGGGAGGACAGTGGATAGGATAGGATAGCATTGAGGAGAGTAGGAAAGGGGGAGAGAGTGGGGGGTGACATGAGGGAAACAGGCCGCAGGTCGGATTCAAACCTGGGCCACCCGCATGAGGGCGAACCACGTGGTGCGCGACCTAATCCACTAGGCCATCTGCGCCCCGTGAATACACGTATAGAGGAAACTGTTACAGAGAGTCTGTATTACACTGATTTAGATCCAGTTTAATCACATGATACAAGCAATGAATTGACTTAATGTTGGGCGTGACCTGTATCGGATGAAGAGGAGCGAGTTTTCGACTGAACCTAGAGATTTGCCAACCATCGAGGCTGTTGATGTCATAAACTATCTGCTCCTTCAGACGCCTTCCCACAAAAGAGTACCCAGTTTAGTTTGGATGGGAGTAACTGCAGCTTTAAAGCTCTATCACTATCATTTCCTGTGTTTCTGCTATATCATTTAAGGCTGTGATGGATTAGGTAGAACATAACACTTAATAGGATCAGTGGAAAATACGAAATCATAATCTTAAATGGCTCTCCAAAGCCACTGATATGAAGAGCCAAAGTATGAAAAATGTCCATAAAAGACAGAGGTCTCAGCCACACAGATGGAGGAGAAAGGTGGAGGCCAGGGCCACACATACTCCACCTGTAAATGTTAACCACATGTTCCCTTCACATGGGCAGATGGTGGTGTATTCCTCACCTTCCCCCTCTTGTACCAAATCATAAAATATTACAACCCCTTTCTCCCCTCTGCTTTCACACACTTTTCATCTTCCCTCTCTCTCTTCTCTCTCTCTCGCTCTCTTTCATGACCCACCAGGCAACGAAAAGAAACAAAAATGAGTAAAAGTGGGAAGGAGAGGAAGAAAGAAGAGTGAGGAGAGCTGAGGTCACCTTGATATACAGCCTCCTGCTTGAGGTGATGGGGGTCAAAGGGAAACAGGCAGGAAAGACTTTCAGGGATACACAGATGTTCTTCACTCACACAGGTGTGTTTTTTATATAGTTTTCACCCTCAGCTTCTTCCTCTCATACTTCTGAATATATAGGCTTGTCATTAACAGGTTACTTGATCCAAGTGAATGGCAAAATTCATTTACAGGTGCCATATTATACTTTTCAAAAAGTTCAAAGTCATGAGATGCAGAAGTCTGATGTCCCAGGGTCATGAATGTGGCTGTTTTTCCTTAAAAAAACACTAGGATCTTGAATCTAGACCTGACGAAAATAGCACTTTTTTCGCCGCATTTCTCAGCAGCTGTTTCAGCGTCTGCATTTGAATATGAAATGAGTTCAAGCTCTCTCTGCATCTTTCAGGAGGTGGTCATGATGGATCACACCACGCTCTTAATCTAGACATTTTGTTTGTTTGTTGTCTTCTTATTCTTATGATCTTTCCTATCTTTTCACCTTATTATCATCCTCTTTTGTGTTCTTACTGCCCTCTTACAGCTGTGACTCACTTATTTATTTACTTATTTATTCATTCATGGATTTATTTTAACTATTTATTTACTTTCAATGAGTTGAGCATTCAAGTTACCATTTCCATTCTAACTTTAGGCTGTTATTATCCTCTTTATTCATTTATTTATTCATTTATTTATTCACTGTTATATTTCACTCGTGTTGTTTTTATCTTTTCTACAGTTTCTATTTGCTTTTTTACTCCTTCTTACCTCTGGTCCTTATGGTCTCATCATCATAAGGTCTTGTACTGTCTGGGTTCTTTTCTCCTTCTGTTTCTGTTTGGTCTGTAGGATTGTTTGTTATATATTGTTCATTTCAATGTTGTTTCCTTATTTCTGACTCACTGTTTGTTTGTTGATTTTATTGTGGATCTCTGCTGTAAAGCACTTTTTGAACTGTTGTTTTTAAACATACCCCATGAATAAAATTATTACCATTAATATTATTATTGTTGGTCAGAGGAAGCTGCAGGAGGGGAAGGCAGAGCAACTGCCAGATGTGGTAGCGTCACTTCTTTCTCATGTGTGTATCTGGCGATGACGTCAATATCGGTTTGATTTCAAAACAGCTCACTAGAGGAGAGATTTTCAGAAAAAAAGGAGCTAGTGAAGAGAGGAGAAGATTGATTTTTTTTAAATATGAGCCATATTTTCATTAGTTATTCATGAAAAAGTAGATTTTGCATGATATAGCATTTTGAAACATTAAGTTTTGTATTTTCCTGTACCAATACATTTTGCTAGCTTGACTTGTTAGTTTATGTTTCCTAAAAGTTTGAAATAACTTTTTGTTACATCTTCCATCTGTTCACAGCAAGAGAAATCAGTTACTTCATCTCATTTTGTGTCCCTGACTGACTGGTGTGTCAGATAGGTTATCAGTGTCAAAGTGTGTGTTTGTGTAAACTAGAAGGTGTAAACAGACACATGGGAACATTGAGGAGGGAAATCTACACTGTGATCCATATTTAAGGGACTGAACATGATGACAGCATGGAGAGAAAGAAAAAGAGCAAGAGTATGAGGGAAGCAACACTGCTCACACCCTCACTGACATCCACATTTACACACACACACACAGGCACACACACACATACACATACACCACAGCAGACAGTAGAGTCTCTGTCGTCAGTAACCACCTTGGAGACCCTGAGGTGTCATGAATGACTTCAAATCAGACTAAAAGAGAGCGAGACAGAGGGATGAGGGAAGAGGAGAGATGTGTGTTATGTGTTATAATGACTTCATTTGACACAGAGTCTCTACAACACCTCCTGACTTTCACCTCCACACACATTCAGACACTCTGACACACACATGCGTACAGCTTTTCTCTTTCTCTACAGTCAATCTGTGAATCCATATGAGCCCACTATATCCACAAAGTGGATTTTTGGCAAGATTCAAAGACTGGGAATCTGTTGGAATATCTTTTGGAGCAGTTTTGGGGTTTATTATTCTATCACTGTCATGGAAACAGTGGTTTCATCCCAAAGTTTGTAAATCAATGGATGGTGTAACACACTCTCCTCCAGGCTTTAACACAAGCAGCTGAAGAGAAGACATGTTTGTTAGAAGGTTCAGCAGAGATAAGGAAGAATGAATGCCAGCGGAGCAGGAGTTGTGTTTTTATGTGTGGAAACAGTCAGTCTGAGCACATGGACCTCATGTAACCTGCTCTGGATGTGATCTGATGTTAGATTTGAATGTTGTCCAGTCTCATTTGAGGGAACCAAGGTTGGTCATAAACACTGACAAAACAAAACTTATGTTGTTTTCTCAAGTAAATGGACAAGTACAAACTGTCTCAATAATTTTAACCTTTCAAGGAATTAAAACTGAGGATGTTAAAAGCTACAAGTGTTTGGCTTTTATTCTTGAGACTGATCTGTCTTTCATATCACATATTACCTACTTGGCCTTTAAACTTACGGTGGAGTTGGGTTTTTATCATAGAAACGAATCCTGTTTTTTCCTCAGAGCAACTGAAAGGGAAGAAAAGGAACTGCTTTGCTGCCTGTGTTATCCTCATCTGATTCTCTCCCAGCTCTCCGTGACTAAGAAGAGAAACAAACGCAACTTGTATTTCATTCTGCGTAAGCTTCATTTGGCGTTATTTACCGCTGAATAACAAAAAAAAGCGAGCTGAGATGTTTTTAGAAAACAAAGATTTGCAGCGTCACCATAAACGTATTCAAATGTCTAATAACATGCTCTGCTCAGGCCCAAATCGTAGTCAGAAGCAGGATGACATTCTGCGTATATAACAGGGGATTTTGCAATACCAATAAATATCATTGCAACAATAAAGGAAGCATAGGTTCCCATCTTTCAGTAAAAGTAGCTTTCTGAAGCCTCAGTGAAAATCGGATCTGTTTCATTTGGTAAATATCCCAATTTTTTTGAATCCACGTGTCATATGAGGGAGGTTCTGGTTTCAACATACACAACTTTTTATGACGTGTGCTGCTGCCCTCTGACCAGGTCACCCCGACAAAAGAGATTCTGATCCCAATGGGTTGTTCATCTAGTTAAATTAAGTTTAAATAACAATCTGATCACTCATGTGCCTGAAATCTTGGAGCTGGATGAGCTCAGTGGTTAAATTGCCCATTTTATGAGCACATGCTACAGACCTGCCCTGGACACAAACCCCCACCCTGGGATCTTTCCCACATGTAATTCTGATATGAACGGTATAAAATGTACACGTACTCTGTGAAATCACGCACAAGTTCTGAAGAGGCGTTTCAAAGCTCAATGATGGCAGTATTCATAACAGTGAATGGTTACTCAGCTTGTGGTGAACCTAGAAATGCACCAAGAGCTGTAGCTGAAATAAGCCTTTGGCCTGAGGAGCGGCTGCAACACACCCACCTGTAAGTCAAAGTTATACCTCTAATTATGCAGATCTGAGTGTAACTCTCAGCCTGAATAGTGAGCTCAAATATCAGTGTGTTCTCTTGCTGTAGATGAGTGCATCAGGAGTGATAATAGCAGGATAGATGGAGAAAAGAGTGAAGAGCAAATCTAACAAACTCCCTGTGGGCTCCTCCACTGAGGAGCTGGTTAATTCATGGGCCCCAGGAGAATCTTAACTGTGTGTGAGTGTGTCTCTGAGTATGTGTGTGAGTGTGAATGGACCTCTGTGTGGAACCACAGAGGCATTTGGTCATGTTTATTTCCTTGTTTTTGGCCTGGCTGAGTGTGTACACTTTGGTATAAGTGTGTTTGTGCATATACAGGTTTTTGCTCCTGAGGGCTGTGAAGGTAACATGGAAGTGTGTATGTGTGTGTGAGTGTGTGTGTATCCATGGAAGGAAAATGAAAATAAATTTAGATTTATATGAAAGTCTTGCTCTCTGTGTGAGTTTACGTGTGGCGAGTGAGGGAGGGGACGGTTAATCCTAAATTTACCCGCGGTGGTCGGAGGACTGTGGTCACATCTGGACTCAGTTTCTCTCTGCATCTCTTGATTTGCTTGACTCCACTCGTCACCGCCACCTGTGCTTGCTTCCTCTCATGTAAATAACTGGCCACACATCATTCCTTGGATGTCAAGGTACGAGGGTGAGTGTGGGCACTTCTCCTACCTGCTGTTTGAGCTGATGAACCAGACCATCTTTCTCCCTCTTCAGAGCAGCCACCTCCTCCTGCGTTTTCTTCTTCTTGGACGAGGAGAGCTCCAGCAGGGCGATGTTGGCATCTTTCTCACTGATAGCTGCCAGCAGAGCCTCCTGCCTGAAAAGAACAATCAGAAGATTTGTTAAAAACAACAGGAATCAATTTTATGAACATGTTTCAAAATAAAGCAGACTGAGGTAACAAACAGTAAGACAAGAAAACTTAAAGGCAGAGTTGATGTTGTGCACAAGAGCAGCTTCTGTTCTCCAGGATTAAATCTCATACAGAAACAAAGTGACAGAATATGCTGTTTGGCATTGGCAGGAGAGATCTGGCAAATTCTTGTGAGTGCAACCCATGTACTTAACTGTGCGACTCATCCCACAAATGCATGTTCCTTACAAACATGGTTCTATTTAACAGGCATTTCTACAATAGTTGCTTCTGATGAGCAAATTTTGATAGGAAAAGAGACATTCCACGATTGCTGTTAGCTAGAGTACCCTTTCTCAACCTTGGGGTCCTGACCCCAATGTGGGTCTCGAGATGATTTCTAGGGGTCGCCAAATTGTTTTTGAAAATTCTACCTAATACTGGATCATAAAGTTTCAGGCAGGGCTGTTTTAATTGTTTTCTGCTTCATTTTTTTCCCCAAAATTTGTAATATAAGCTAAGTTTTGTAAAATCTGAACTGCAGTGTTTTGCCTGATTAAGTTCAAGAGCGATTGTTCATGAACTTGTTCTTGTTTCACAAAACTGAACTGTAATAAAGTGTTTATGTCTTATTTTTTAGTAAAAATTGTCCTTTTTTTCTTGTTATGAGCCATAATCAACTGACCAGTCCAGAATAATATCTTATTTTAAGTTATCCAATGACAAGAAATGATGTCTGAATTGCTTGTAAAAAGTAAAATAAAAAAACTGCTGATGAAGTAGAAAACGTTTATTGTACTAAAACATTAGTCCCATTTCAAGAAACTAGATGAGCAAATTGTTGTTGTTTTTTTTTTTACCCTATTTGCAGATTTTTTTGACTCTTAACAAAAAAATTGGATGTCACTTTTGTTTGTAGATCATTTGAAATAAGGCATTTATTCTGGACTGGTCAGTTCAATGTGGCTCATATCAAGAATAAAAAGACAATTTTTACTAAGAAAAAAACATAAACACTTGATAAGATTTCAGTTTTGGCTGTATGAGTGAACATGAACTAAAATGTATTTCTGCCTGACTGACAGGTTAAGATTTAAAAAGACCCAAAAGAATCCTTAAACAAAAATGGGAAAAAAAATGGTGACTAGTTCTTTTTCACATTTGGCAACATAAATGTTCGAAATGAAACACCGGCTGTTATTCTCCCGACTGTTTCTTTATGGTTTTAATTGGTATGTGTTGATTTTTGTTTTCTTCATCAAAAATCAAAAAAATAAAAGGGGTCCCAGATACCAGTGCATAGTGAATTCGGGGTTGAGAACCACTGAGCTACAGTACAACAACACAGGGGTTTTTACAGACAGTCACTCTGCTGTACAGGCATTTTATTGACTGTTACACTGCAAAAACGGAAATCTAAGCAAGTCATTATGTCTTATTTGTAGTAAAATTGTCTTATTGTTCTTGATTTGAGCCACATTCACCAGACCAGGTCATAAAAATGTCTTATTTCAAGTTTTTTTAAGACAAAAATGAGGTGTAAATTGCTTGTAACAAGTAAAAAAAATCTGCCAATGGGATAAGACGAATTCACCCAGAAAGTTTCTTGAAATTAGAAAAATGTCTTAAAACAAGAATCTTTTGTCTTATCCCATTGGCAGATTTTTTTTTAACTTGTTACAAGCAATTGATGCCTCATTTTTGTTTTTAAAAACTTGAAATGAGACATTTTTATGACCTTGTCTAGTAAATGTGGCTCAAATCAAGAATAGTAAGAAAAAATTTACTAAAGACATAATGACTCGCTTAGATTTCAGTTTTTGCACAGTAATTAATGTTACATCAGTTGTTAACTATCTTAGACAGCAAACTTGGCATCACAAAGATGGACATACTTTCACATACAACATATGATCTAAATTATAAATGATAATCAGACATGGACATGGATGTAAAATCATCAAACAAGGGAAGGAAAGAGGCCTGGATACATCAGCACAAACACAGGTGTGATGATGTCATAGAACACCTGGCTCCTCAGCCAACCTCCATGAATTACAGAGGGAAAACATGCTGTTTGATCCAGTTATTAACTCATCAGAAAGTCACACCATGCTACCAAAGCATCTGTCAACAGACTATTGTTCAGTGGTTGAACATGAATGTGAATAATACAAAGAAGAGGTAATGTGCAGACTAAGAGTAACAAGCTTGTGCGTAGGAAATGTTCATGAATTGCCTGGCAACAGCTTGGTCTCTCTTCCTGTTGCAGAACTATTTGTGCTGGCAGAACCAAAGAAATGATTAAATAAACAGACAAACCATAATCTCTTGTCTCTTGTCTTTACAACTGGTGACTAACAAAATGGGCTCGTTGACTGTTGTGTAAAAGCAATATCATGCTCCGGGTCGTGCTGTATTTGCGGCTTCATCCCAACGACTGAATCATCCCAGTGCTGATATTCAACACAACAGCTCCCTCCCTCAACACTCCCTCTTGTGTTATATTGTCTAAAAAAACAGGTTTACAAACAGAACAAGAATTATAGCCAAGAAGCATTGTTACAATAAAGGAATAATTAGAAAAAAAAACATAAATTCACTTTACTTTTTGTGCTAAATGTATAAGGGTTAGTCCATCTGAATGATAAAAAACACCCCTTAAAATGAATATTTCTCAAGTTTTCCGAGAGTTCTTCCTCCACTCACCTACAGAGCTGTTAAAAATGACATTTCAAGTCTTCAAAAGCACTATTCTGCCATGATATCTGCTGAAACCATCTGCAGTGGAATATTCCCTGTGACAGACACATTATGTAGCTGTAAAATATTTTAAAATGTCACTTTACTCGTGGAGCTCACAAAGAAATTTCCAGTTATCTTCCTGATACTGAGGTGGGGACAAAAAAAAATCCCAAAAAGAAAATCAGAAAACTGAACAAAAGAAACCAAAAGAATCTGCAGCTTAGGTACTAATTTGTGTGAAAGTTAATGTGGTGATAAATCCAAGACATGTCAAAGAGTGGAGGGAAGTCCTATTAGTGGGTGCACCACTTTGAGATTTAGTGAGATCAATTTTGTGTGTTTTTGCAGAAATATGCAGCTCTCTGGTCTTAAAGTGATGTGATCTCTCTTTATTTATGGTGGGAACCTCAGTGACATACGAGCCCTGATGCTTTTTAAACTCAGTTTCTCAAACTTAGATAAGCATTAACACACATGCACGGTAATGACGCTTGTCCATGTTTGTTTGTCTCCCTCTCGTCTCCCTGTCTGGATGATCAGACTGACAGATAGATAGCAATCTGGCCAGGAAGCAACAAGCCGCATCCCATCTGTCCTGTCCATCCCATCAATCCCATTCACCACAGATCTGGCTTGATCCCCTCTGAGGACACCCATGGCTCTGAATTCTGGGAAATCTAAGTCATGATGGTTTTCCACAATGCCACGTCCGTATCGAGTGGCCACATGCAATCACATATGCAAATGTACACACAGAAATACAAACTTCATATGATAGAGGGGAAAATGGATCTCACTGCTCTGAGAAACTGTTTTCTGCTCTGCAATCTGAACACCATCAACATAATCAGGGTTTCTCTCTGACACACATAGATAAATGCACACAGATTTAAACACACACACACACATGCACAAGCAGATACAGTTCACACGGAGAAGACAGTGGTGAAGTGAGGAATTCAGTGATGAGTGTCTAAATGAAGACAGATTACATGTTTGGACTGCTCAAACACCCACAGATTCTTTTGGTAACCTCACAAACCGCACTGTCAGTTTACAAGTGTCCCATCATGCTTTTGGGCTGCTGCAATCAGGAGCAGGAGCTTGAGGGGGTTCAGACAAGAGTAAAAGGCTATGTTCAGTCACCCTCAGAGTGCCCTGTGACATTTTTGGTTGGAACAGAAGACATTTTTAGTGTAGAGAAAAGTTCATGTTTGTCATTAAAGAGGGGTATTATGCTTTCGAATATTTGAAACATGGATATAAAATAAAGATGATGATGTTCATACTGATCATGAGCAGATTTTATGGTAAGATCTTCACAAGACTGAAAATACTTAGATCGCCATAGAGGAAAGTCATGATTCTTTGGCAGGACGGGGGTTCAAACACAAAAGTCTGCCTGTAGCCCCAACCCTGACAGGTCTGAAGAAGGATGGCCAATCAAAAGGAAGGGGGTTTGTGCAGTAGGGAGCCTTAAAGATGACAGCAAACAAAAGTGTTTAAAAAAATTATAATAATAATTACACTACCACTCTTTAAAAATTAAAAAAAAGAGAGACACTTTTACAATAAAATCAAAGCAGTGTTTTATTTTATAAAAAAAAAATATATATATATATATATATATATATCTTTGACAATTTATGCTTCTGAAACATTTTCCTTTCCCTTTTGAGATCCTGGAACTCCACCTTTCTCTTTAACAACCCCCCACCCCACACACACACACAAACACACACA
The DNA here is from genome assembly GCA_008086565.1 of Thalassoma bifasciatum. Classification (NCBI taxonomy): domain Eukaryota; kingdom Metazoa; phylum Chordata; class Actinopteri; order Labriformes; family Labridae; genus Thalassoma; species Thalassoma bifasciatum. The sequence continues at coordinate 11,561 of RPOG01002457.1, forward strand.
CACACACACACACACACCCACAGGGGAGTTTTCAGAACATTAGTCTTGTGAAAGCTTACGGTGCGTTTACTTTAATACCATATCTGAGGGTTACCTGCCAGCACATGGCACTAATAAACTCTGGTGATAAAATATTTGTTCCAGATGCACCTGTCTTGTTTCAGGCCTCATGGTGTCTCACTTTTTACCACACACAACCACACACACTCACTTAAACCACACTCTGCTTCAAAGGCTACACACGCACTTGTAACAAGTGCTGGTTGTTGCCACTCCTCTTAGTATGTGATCATTAAAAGTGCAAATCTTTTCATTTTAATCTTTGCATAATTCTACTGTCAAAAGGCACTTTTAAAACACAGTAAGCTCTGTGCTCTGCTGGTAAAATGTCCCTCTTACAGAAACTAACAAAGAAAACTGCAGCCAGTGCAGCGGGGAGGGGTGGGGGTGGGGGGAATGACTTCCCAGTGGATCTGTGGCCTTAGATCTGTAACTTTCCTTTCAAGTCTTTCCTTTCTGTCGCAATAAGGAGGGAGCAGTGAGATAAGAGAGGGTCTGCTAACTGTGAATTAAGAAAACAAGCTTTTCACTAAGAAACTTCCTTATATGGAAACTTCTCTTTGCCTTACATGTCGTGGTAATGCAGCACTTCCGTGAAGCTAAGCTGTCCATCTTTTCTTTGACAGCTCGTTGTCCCACGCCTGCATTCAGAACACTAACAAGACTCTGTGAAACCAGTGTGTTGGCACAGACAGGCTTCAAAGAAGAACGTGAAACAGAACAACCGTGTTTGCATGGCATTTATTTCACTAAATTTGTTGCAGACGTTTCGACACGTTGCAGAGCTGAGATGAGTCAAATATGAAAAAGTCACATTCCTGCTTGATTATTCTGTGATGTGAATTACTCTACCTCAAAATAAGTGGGACACATGATGAAACTGTTGCTGCTTTAATACGTTTCAGGAGGTGTGAAATCTTGTTGTACAAAAACATATGTTTTTTTTTTTCTCTCTGAGTCTCTCTCTCTCTCTCTTTCACACACACACACACATCTATCCTGAGTCTGGTTCTGTCTGAGTTTTCTGCCCGTTAAAGAGAAGATGATCTTCTCCTTTGTAAATTGCTAAATACTGTAAATATCTGCACTTGATGCTGACTCTGATAATTAAAAATATTTTATTAATATTAACAGGTTAACCATGTTCATATTTTGGCAAGTGTTTTGAGATAGCGTTTGTTATGATTTGATGCTACATAAATAAATAAAGATTGATTGATTCTTAATAAAAAGCTGTGTTATGCATGTATGTGTATGGAGGTGTATATGTTTATGTTTATATATAGAAAGTGATATAGATGAAAGGTTGGCCAACTAGACCGTTACTAACTAAAATTGGAAAAGGGGTGGCAATTAATAAAATTTTCTTCTTTCCAATCCTTTTTGAAAATGTAAAAGAAGGTAGTTAAGCAATTTAAAGTTTCTTTTGTTTTGTTTTGTGTTGCTCTAATTGCAACGTTTTTTTTTTTTTTGTCTTTCTTCTTCTGATTCAACACAAAATTGCAAAGTTTCTTTGTTTTAACTCTCTGTTTGCTTCGTGTTATTCTTTTGCATTATTCAAAATAAACACTTTCATTCATCAATTCATTCATCCATTCATTCATGTTTGCTTAAGACTGACTTTACTGATTTTTCTCCTCCTAGTATAATACAGAATAATCAGTGGACCTAACGAAAGTCAGCTCTAACTGAAGCTTCCAGCAGATACCCCGCCCCCTGGTGTCTGGCTGCAGTATAGGTCATAAGCCCCGCCCCCTGGTGTCTGGCTGCAGTATAGGTCATAAGCCCCGCCCCCTGGTGTCTGGCTGCAGTATAGGTCATAAGCCCCGCCTCCCCATGTATTCCAGATACGAGTCTGGAAAACTTTAAAAACATTATTACACCTCTTAGAAATGTTTCTTTCATCCTTACACTGTGGTGGTATGACGATGTAATTCGGCTGCATTGTGTTCAAGTCTTTTTTTAACTGAGGAGTTAGTTTTTCATTAGTTATTGGACGTTACAAACCGAGTTATAAGTTTCATTTTACGATAGTTGACAGCTGCCGTTCAGGAGTAGTTTTTATAGGGGATATAAGAAAGTTTGGAAAAGAGAGCCAAAAAGAGACTAAACCTTCTAAAAAAAGAAGAAATAAATTATTTATTATATTTTTTTTACTCGGCACAATGGCGGCCAAATCTGGCTCCAGTGAGGGTTTTTTTTTGGGCTCAAAATCGTACCACGGTGACAGGCTGAGCCACACTAGTCACTCTGTATACAGGCTATGGTCTTGACTCAGTCTCGACTCTCAAAAGTCTTGGTCTTGGTTTTAGAAAGTGTGGTCATTAGTACAACACTCAGGATTTGTACAAAATACGTTAATGTAGAGGTTTGAAAATTGTCACCTTTACAAAACAATACTCTGATGAAAAGCTCTGCACGACAAAAAGACCAAAACAAACCGTACAGAGCAATTAAAGTGTACAGGCACATTTGGATCTTGCAGAAAATGATGCACAAACCTGGGTGTTATTTGCAGCTGTGGTCTATTTTGGTGAATTCCCACATCAGTGTAAATGACTTTTCCTTTATTGAGACTGGTCTTTTCTTAAGATGTGATGTGTCATCTCTTTAATTCCTCATGAAGGTGGCTGATTAGTTGTTTTACTGTTTGGAGAGAATAAACTGTGTTCACAAAAACACTTCTAAAGTCATTCTACGACCAGCTGAAATACAGTTTGATTTTAAAGAGTTGGTACCAGCTGTGAGGAGTGTTGTGGTCTGAGAATATTTCACAGCTTATCCATAAGCTCTTAAGTTTCCTTTATGCTTAGATTATCTTCCCACCCCTTTATGTTCTCTCTCACCCACTCTCCATCAGTATCACTCGCCCAGCCTGTGCCTCTCCTCTCTCAGACCTTCGCCTCTCTCTATCTCTCCTCTTCTTTTATAAGGGGGACGAGAGGCATTCTTTCCGTCGTTTGGCAGTCGTGTGCCATGATGTCATCGCTGTGGCGACAAGGCTGACAGTAAGCAGATACAGGCGAACGCGCCAGGCACCTGACCCCAACCCTGGCACACACACAAACACAGACACACACGTGGGCTCTCTCCCTCCTCAAACCACTTAAGGCCCCTCGTTTTATCACACACACTAATGCCTGCTCTCAGATCACACACATTTCTCGACACACACTCGCCAAAGCAGCTTCCCATGTGTGCTGTGTTATCTCTTCCATGCTGTCACACTCCACTGTGTGTATGTGCATGTGTGTGTTCAAGAAACACTTGTATGTCTATGTCGGTGACAGCATGTTTTTCTGTAGGCGGATGAACTTTCATGTGTGTGTGTGCATGTTCACAAGTTGTCTGTGTGTAAGAATGAAGCATGTGTGTGTGTGTGTGTGTGTGTGTGTGTCTTCAGTGCAGTGTGACATTGGCCAGCCCCTGCCTAAGACAAACACAGAGCTATTTTAGAAATAATCCCCCCTCTCTGCTCTCTGTTTCCTTCTGAACAAAGCAGCTCTCCATTGTTTGGTGTGAGTGTCCGCTCTGGTTACACAGCAGGCTGCTCGGACGACGCCACCGCTCACTCTTTAACCCCTGCTGGAGGTGCTGCGTGTGAAGCTCGACCTCCTTTCTGTGAGGGGAGGCTTCTCTCTGTCATGCAGAACTAATGGGAACAACAAGACATGTTGGACCTTCTTAAAACTGTCCAGACATTTGAAAAAAGACTTTCTCCAACACATTACTCCTCCCTTGTTGACCAAATCTGAGAATCTGATGAAAGTTTGTACACATGTTTTTCAGATCAGAACACACATTTCTTACAAACACAGGGCTTAAGGCTGGGTTATGCTTTCCACATGAACATGATGCACGAAAATGGGAATGGAGGGATAATCACAGAGAGTGTGTGGCTTTTATACTTTTTAACACGAAGTATGGTGTCCGTTAGTGTTCATTCCAAAACTGCAGGGGGCGGTGTATCACAAACACACATCTACCAGAGCACTTAACAAGAGTAGAAGAAGTAGGACTGGGAGATTCTCTGGTCATTGGTGGTTGTGATAAATTTCAGATTGATCATGATGATCAGCTGAGAGCGTATTTAATTGATCAAACATGGCGGGAATGTGTCTGTTTCCTGCGCCACTTCCGTTTGTAAGTTGAGGACGATCAATCGTGTTATCTTTTGTGATCATGCCATCTATTGTGCGGAATAAGCAACACTCAACAATGAGAAAAACAATTACACAAGCAATTTCTTCGAGATAAACACAACATTTTTTGCTTTACTCGATTTGTACTTTAATAAAATGTTGAGCTAATCTCTAGTTTCTTCAGTTTTCAGTAAGGAGGTCGAATTCACCTACTACATACTACTTTCTAATGCAGTATGTAGTAGACACTGCATACTGTATTTGAATGTAGTATGTAGTATGACAGTTCTGTTTGGTCTGTTTTGTAGTTTGCTACACTGGTTTCCAGTTTGAGGAATGTGATAGTAAAGCTGATGTTTTTTCTTTCCTGACATTTTTATGATTGATTATTATCAAGTTACATTAGGAAAACTTGATAAATATTGAATCAATAAATTCTCCAGAAAGAGACCTCTAAAGTTTAAAGGAAAATGTTGGAATTTTCGGGTTTGAAAAGTCGCAAATTTAACGCACAGAACAGGATTAAAACACAGACGACCTCCAGTTATTATTATTACAAATGTTTATAGGTCCCAGCACTTTAAACTGCATTAGTTTTACCAGGAAATCTCTGATCTTTTGTAATAACTGCAGAGGATGTCTGTGTTTAAATGTGGATGTATGTTGCAGCAAAATTAATCATATTTGATTTTTAATATTATACCATATGTTATTCATTGAAAATAATCTGGAGTGGATTGACTTTTTATTTTTAGAGATGATGGAAAAGCTGCTTCTGATAATGCAGGTGTGATTTCAAATATGTTTATAGGATAATGATAACATATACCATTTAAGTTCCCCACTTAAAAGATATTTTAGGGTTTTACACTTGAATTGTTCTGCTGCTTCGCCCAAACTTTCTCCAGTTTCCGTCATTTTCAATTCAGACCTGCGTCCAGGCGCTTTGCATTGTGGGAAACAGTACGCCAGGTAGACTGGTCCAGTGCATACTGAGAAATTTTCCCGGATCAGTAGGTCATCTGGGTAGCTTTGGCATACTGCAACTTTCGCATTTGTTCGTATATTTCACACTGTATACTGTATTTTGGACAAATCAGTACTGCTGGTATAGTATGTGAAATTCGAAAACAGCCTGAGTTTCCCTTCCTTTGTTTGCCCCTCATGTGTATCACCCGTGTCTCCTGTCACACCTGTTTAATTACTCCTGTGTCTATTTAATCCTGGCGTTCAGTTCAGTTTGTTGTCCGTTCATTGTTTCATCAAGTTCCTGTGTCTTCTGTGCCTCTCATCAGTTATGTTCTGAATTCTGGATTTTTGGATATCTTTTTTTGTGTTTTGGACTTTAGAGTTTATTGTTGAATGAATAATTTCCATTAAAAATCTGCAGCTGGGCTTTCCACTGGTGTTTCCTGTACTCACTGTGACACGTCATCATTTCAGCAAGTCTTGTGAGGAACTCGTTCTTTTTTAAAAACAGTGTTTGATCTGTTTGCAGAGAGATTCAGAGTTTTCTATGACATGAATATGTAGAGGTTTGAAAATCTGCACATTTAAACTGGAGAGCAAGGATCGTAACTTTACATGCACGTTAATTTTTGAGCAGTTAGTCTGGCATTAATAAAATATTTCTCTTTCTGATTCTGAAGTTTGAAATATGAGAAAGTAGAACATTACCTCTTTCATTGCCATATACATAGCTTATTTTTTCCTCAAAGTCCTTTAGATTTTTATTGTTTTGTTGTTGTCGCTGGAGAAGTGATGGAAAAAGAATTTCTAGGAACGTCTGAATGAATGTGGATTGAACGTAAAGGTTGTAACAAGAGAGATCAGAGCAGGGGAGAGAGGGGAGGACTGAGACTTAGGGCACAGCTGGCTTAGAGTTGTAGCTCATGCTGCCTGCAGGCACAGACACACACACACACACAGACACACACACACACACACACACATGCTCTTTACCACTGGCTCTGGCATTCAGGACTGTGCATAATCTCTGCGTTTACACATAAATGTAAAATCAAACCTGGGTTTTATTCCTCTCCTCTTTGTCTTCATGCCTTCTCTGCTCTCACTGTATCTGTCTCTCACACACTGAGCACACACACACGCACACACACACACAGCTCCTGGTTTGGTCTCTGAGTCTCCAGAGTGAGGCCCTGCAGTGCAGTATTTCTCTCCCTGCTGACAGCTCCTGTCCTGGGGCAGACATGCAGCCAGCACTGGGCCTCCTATTCTCATCGGCTCTGCTCTGACTCTATCTCTGCTCCACTTCTTTTTCTCTCTCTCTTCCTCTCCCTCTCTCTCTCATGCACATGCACACACTTTAGGCATGAACTGCTGCTTTTTCTAACAGCTGAAAGTACAGAAGAAGAAGTTAGAAGTCAGGAGAAGAAAGTGAAGCTGGCGGGCTCTGTTATACGCTTTCACATGCCTTTGACACACAAACACAACTTCACATCTAATGTATGTATAATGCATATCTGACATGTAACACTCCACTGTTTGAAGAATCCAACGCCCAAAGCTGAAACTCTACACACAAACTGAACAGGATGACAAACACCCACATCAGAGCAGTTTTACTGAAACATTTGTCTTCAGCTTCAAAGCAGAAACAGCCAATAGAGCATTGCTTTATGGAGACCCATGGATTTCTGCTTTCTCTCCCACAAAACTCACAACACAAAGTTTCAAGGCATTATTTATATAGATATGTTTTGAGTGTTAAGAACTTTGACACTGTTCTCCAGGGTCACTTTAAAAAGAATACATCAAAGGGATAATGGCAAGGGAAAACTTTGGTGTAATCATAGAAGTGATTACAGAAAATAGTTTTTATGGATGTATTTATTCTATAGAACATGTTGAAAGATGTGGTTTGTGACTGTAAGAAGCAGAAAGTGTCAGCAGGGTCCTGGTTTGGAGGGAACTTTGATAACACCAGTTTATCTAACAGGGGATACAGTGAACAATAAGGATGTTCATGTGTCAATATCTCACAATTTGAAACAATTAATTCTTGAGGCCACATTTATTAATAACACTGTTAATAACTAGCACCAAGAGCCATAGAGATGCAGACCTGCCATCCTTGGCAAAATATCTTGAGCATCACTTGTGTTGTGGGGCTTTTTTCACAGGCTTTTGCAATAATAATTACCCCATTCACTGTCTGGAAATCAGTAATGAAAAAACAATAACACCTGTGTTTTTGATTTATGCTACGCTGCAGGTTCAGCAGACTCATTATTCTCTGCTACCCTACAATGATTGGCTGAAACTGTTATAACACACTACTGCATCCTGTTGACAGACATGAGTACCGAACGTCCACAGCTATTTGCCAAATTGCTTTCGTGCTATGCAAATTGCGTACAGGTTGGCAGGTCTGGTAATGCGAGGGCTAACGTTACGTTTTTTTTCCCCCAGATATGAAGATAAAATTAGTCATTTTAAGTTTCAAGCAAACCTGATTATTCAGACCCTGGTCTTCAGACTGAGTCCGCAGACGTGAAGACTCTTCCTGTGGATCTGTGCTCTATTAGTCTTCCCCAGTCGTTCCACTCTGTATTGAAATTGAATTGTAAAACTGAATCTGACTTTTTGCAAATTGAAATCGAATTTTGTGTTTTTCAGTTTAATGCACATATAGAGTTGAATTTTCAAGTAGGTAAGATAAAATTCCAAAACAAATCAATTCAATTTCAAAACATTAAATCCAATTTTAGATCACGCTTTTCAAATTCAATTTTTTATTTAAAATATAGTTTCTCGGGGCACAAACCTCACCCCATAACATTTTGATCCAAATTTGATTTTTACTTCAAAATTCTTCTGCATTAATTGCAAAAGGCAGTAACAGTCATGTTTTCCAGGATAAAGACTGTTTCCCATGAGCACTTGCACACACTGTCCTAAAGATTTGACTCTTGCCTTATTTGTTCACTCATTGGTTTTGGAGAGCACATCTTTTCAACACTACTTTTCTTTGTGCAGGAAAAGTTTATGCAAAGTGACAAGATGATGCATTTATTTGTAGTTATTCATAGTGCTATTGTATAAAATACGATAAGGTCAGGTTATAATTAAGTGTCCAGAATGTGAGCAGACTCTCTGTTTAGTGTTCCTCACAGCCCAGTGCTCTGAGACGTGTCTGTACCTTGTAACGTTAGTGAATCCTGGTTGTGTCCTACCAGTGCTCATCTACCAACTCCAACCTCACCAAACAGAGCAAACGTAACCTGGCTCCTCATTTTATTGATAGACTCTCAGGTTTGAACAGATCACTGCAGGCTCAGAGAGAAAAACTGCTGCATGTGGACAGGAATGAACATTAGCTTTAGCTCATGTGTTTGCCACAGTGTCAACAGGCTGAACTGAATGACCTCCTTTCTGCACACTGATTTTAAATGACGTGATCTGGTCCTCTCTGCAATGTTTGACCAATCAAAATCAATTATTTAACAGAGCTGGGTAACAATCATGTAGAATTTCACACTGACAACAGCAGGTTTTTGGTGAAATATTTTTAAAAAGCCGCATTTGTGTGCGAGTGTGTGAGTGTGTGAGTGTGTGTGAAACTATAGTAGAAGTGGGTCAGAGACACTGGATATGAATGATTTAGCAAAGAGATAGGATATGAGATGAGAGACCATCAGAGAGAATGAGGAAAAGTGAGAAGGAGAGAGAGAGAGTTTGGAAAATAGGTTAAAACTGGTGCAAAGGATAGAGTGTGTGTGTGTGTGTGTGTGTGTGTGTGTGCACATTTGAGGGAGAGAAAATCTCTCCTCAAGGAGCTGTTGTACATCAGAGAGGCTTAAAAGAAGACAGCAAGATGACTTACACACACACACATACACACACACACACACACACACACACACACACACACACACACACACACAAAGAGAGAAACAGCTTTGACAGGGAAGGGAATAAAATAACTGGAGGATTTGGAGGAAAACAAATCAAAGAGACAAGAAGAGAGAGAAAAGGAGAGAAGAAGACACAAAAAGGGGGAGAGAAGAGAGAGGGAGAGCGAGAGAGAGAGAGAGAGAGAGAGAGAGAGAGAGAGAGACAGAGAGAGAGAGAGAGAGAGAGACAAGGAGAGAGAGGAATAGAAAGAGAGGAGGGCAGGTGGGACTGTTGCATGACAGAATGAGGATTGTTTCTTGACACATTTCCCCCTTTTCCCGCTTCCTTTCTTCTTTTGGAAAAAGAAACACTTTCACCTCTCCCTTTTTCTGCTTTTCTTACACACGACACACACACACACACACACACACACACACACACACACACACACACACACTGTGACTAATAAGAAAGGTGTAAAAATGCATTATCCACGGTCCACAGGAGTTTGCTTCTTCCATGGGACCACACACACACTTNTGTGTATGTGTGTGTGTGTAAGTCATCTTGCTGTCTTCTTTTAAGCCTCTCTGATGTACAACAGCTCCTTGAGGAGAGATTTTCTCTCCCTCAAATGTGCACACACACACACACACACACACACACACACACACACACACACACACACACACACACACACACACACACACACACACACTGTGACTAATAAGAAAGGTGTAAAAATGCATTATCCACGGTCCACAGGAGTTTGCTTCTTCCATGGGACCACACACACACTTAAATACACACACTCTCTCTCACACACACATACACACGGAGAGAAGTGTGACTAAAGATGCAGCTTTGTTTTCACTCAGGGTCTTTTTTTTTTACAGTAAATCCATTTCCACGCTGTGCCACTGAGACCAAGACATCTGCTTACAATCTGTCAGCACAAACTCACTCCTGTAACGCTAAGCGGCCTGGGTAATGGACACCTGTGTCTCCCCAGTGCTTCTGGAAGAGGATCTTTATCTTTATATGACTTTATTTGACAATGTGAGAGTGAGAAATATGCTTCTGTCCTTTGTCTGGAGCCACAGAGCTCTCTCTGTTGAACTGCTGTTCTCTACCTGCCTTCAGAAGAAATCCACTTTCACAGAAGTCTGCTGTAAGATGATTCTTTACACTTAACTGTTTGCATTACTTTAGGTTTTTCTCATGTCTTCAAGTCAAGGTCTTAATTTATCAGGTCAAGTCTACGTAAAAAGAAGGGTCTTTGTTTGGGTCACAGCACGGACATCGGAACAAATCTTGACAACAACAGACCCTCAGTTCTGGTGCTACTTCACCTCAGTGCTGTGTTTGATACCGTTGATCACCAGATTCTTTTAATTAGGTTATATGAACATGTCAGCCTTTCAGGAATTGTTGTTAAATGGTTTCAATTGTATCTTTTTAACAGAAAGTTTTTCTTAGATATTAATGATCACTGCTCCAAACACTGACATTAACTGCGGAGTACCACAAGGCTCAATTTTAGGACCCCTACTTTTTAACTAATACTATCAATAGTAACTTTAGGTGATGTCATCAGGAGACATGACAGAGCTTTCCAGAGTTATGCGGACGACGCTGAACTCTCTGTGGCCATGTCTCCTGATAACACTGGGCCAATTGATGCTCTTTTAGATATCAAAGTCTGGAAGTCGCAAAATTTTTTACAGCTGAACCAAGTCAAAACAGAGGTACTTATCATCAGTTAAAAGGCTCAGAGAGAAAGACAGGTCACCGCACTAAATGTCTAGGGGTCAGTAAAGGACTAATCCAGGCCATGAGGCAAGAAACTTTGGTGTTTGATTTGATTCATATTTTAACTTCAAACCACATAAACACTCTGTCACATAAGTATCATTTCATTGTCTAAAGAACAGTGAGGCTGTTTCTCTCTCGGAGCAACAGAGAGACGAATGCATATTTTTATTAGCAGCAGACTAGACTACTGACATACTCTCCTTTCTGCTCTTTCGAAGAATACTACTCATCAGCTGCAATTGATTCAGAATGCAGCAGGAAGAGTCCTCACAAAGACTGGAAGGAGAGCACACAGCACTCCTGCTTTAACATTTTGACACTGACTGCCTGTTAGTTTTATAAGGGATTTCAAAATTCTTTCACTGGTTTTCAAATCACTACATGGTCTGGCACCAGGCGACATCTCAGAGATGTTTTTAGTTTCTGAATCAGGAAGACCACTCAGATCTTCTGGCTGATCCTCAGAGCAAAACTAAAACGTTTGGCGATGCTTCCTTCAGCAACGAGGCTCCAAGACTGGAACAGCTGGAGGATCTGAGCGGAGCTACAAACACTGACAATTTTAAGCATAAGCTAAAGACCTATCTGTTCAGTCTGGCTTTTATGTAGAGTTATATCATTTCATGGTTCTATGATTCATTTTTATGGTTAAATGCTTTTCCCTTCATTTAATCTTTTTACTGTCTGTTTTCTTTTTTTATTGTTCTATCTTATCAACTGAGTATTTTTAGGTGCCTTTATTTATTTACATCCAACTATATCCCTCCTACCCTTTTTATTTATTTACTTATTTCATCTGATTTATAGCATTTTACTTCTTCAAACAGTTTACAATCTTACTTTCATTTAATATCTTAGATTTTTAATGTTTTTAACTTTTAACCTTCCTTAAATTAATACATTTTATTGGTGTGCATTCATCTGTTGTGTTTAATCCTTCCTTCAGAAATGTTATTGCCCGTATATTTTATTCCATTTGATTTGTATGAAAGGTGGTGTATAAATAAAAGCTGATTGATTGATTGTCTGAGGTATCATGGCATTGTTTCAGAAGTCATTAAGGAGCTGTTTGCACTGCGAAGATTTTAGGATGAAAATATTGTTGTGCTTTGTTTGTTGTGTTGTGTTTGTTTTGTTGTGGTCTCTTGTTTACAGGTTTACACGTGTAGCTGACCTACAACAGATAATTTTTAAATTGGCCTCTCGAGTGGGATTTTTCTGAAATGCCGAGGACACTGTTCCTATGTAACTAAGTGGTATAACAGCTTGAAGACATGTTCTTGTCTTTGTTAGCTTGCATTTGTTTGGCATTTCAGTTTCCTGCAAGTCTGTGAGGGCTGAGCACCTCTTTGGTGTAATAAGAATAAATGCACTTAATCAAACTTAACTAAACCCTGATTACTTCGATTCTTAATCCATTCCTTTTATCAATTCTTTACACTGCAGCGTTTGGATCTCACGTCCTCTGCTTTGCCTCAGTTTGCTGCGCTTAGCAGCTTGATAAGAGTTTCCCAAGAAAACTCTGATTCAAGGGTTTCTGCTTGAAGTTTTTCATTTTAGAAACTGAACACACAAAGAAACGTACATGACTGACTCACAAAAGATTCGTATTCAATTCATTTAACATGTTATACATCTCCTATTGAACCAAAAACAATATAGTACACATAGCCCTGGCTTAATGCTAGCCTATATGGGAAATCCCATTGACTTGCTAGCGTTTAACATAAATTGATATAACTTCGGTTTCAAAGTGGAATTTCAACTTTCATGACTCTTTTAGAACAACACTGAGAACTCTAAATGTCCAAATACGAATAGGCAGATGTTTTACAACCAGGGGATTAAAGAAAAGTTTTTTTCAGGTTCTTCTTCTTCTGTCATTTAATGGCAGATCACAAACAACATTCAGATTCATACCGCCACCTACTGTACAAGAGTGTGCAACATCACGTCCCCGCTTTTAGTCTGCTCATCACTTTTGTCTCTATCAGAAAGCTGAAAAGGGCTTTTTTTTACGTCTCTGATCTTTCTTCAGTCAATAACATAAAATGAAATAATACATTATGTCATGTTGTGTGTGATTTTTTTTTCAACTTATCTTTATTTATTCATGTCCTGAGATATCCAGATCCAGTGACCAATCTAAGACTAATCAACTTATACACATTATAAAATGTTGCTGACAAAGAAGACCTGTAAAAGCTGCTTTAGGAATCGATAAGAGAACCGATAGAGAATTGGTTCAATAAACAGAATCAATAAAGGCATGGATATAAAGGCATAAAATCTTATCAAAACCCATCCCACTCAGTTCTTACTTTTCTCTTCTAGAACATTGAAATGAAGCCAGTCAGTAACACTGTCCTGTTCTCCGTTCCTCTGTTTCTCTGCCTGCACCAGTTTTATTATTTCCAGAATAGAAATGTAATCTTTTGGCTCTCCTAACATACAATCAGAGGCTCTTAAAAGAAAAGCATGTTTTGTTTTCTGCTTTTTGATACGTCTTTCCCCTTCATTGCACCCTCTCTCTCTCTTTAATTGCGGTTTAATGATCTCTCTGATGGCCTGGCACGCACAACCTGTAATCAGCCCAAGAAAACAGGCCGCATCCTCTTTTTCCTTTATCTGTTTTCTTTCTCTCCACTTGTCTCTTTTTTGTTCTGATGTGTTTGGTTTAATTCCATCTTTTGAACACTTTGCTCTCGTTCTTGGCGTCTTCTTCTTCTTCTTGTACTCGTTTAAATCCCTCTTTTCCCAACTTCTTATTCAGCTCAATTTAATGTTCCTAACTGCTATCACATGTGCAGATTAGACATGAAATTATTACAGAATAGATTCAGCACCACAAGATGAAATTTCTTCTTCTTCTCTGCTGTGTATTCAGACTGATGACTTTTGTGAGACTTCAGAAGCTTCCAGAAAAACCCTGCTATTCTGTTACAACTTTCAACTGAAGCACATCATCTTTGTCACTTTTATGTTCCTGTTTCAAACTCTCTTTTTCTCTCCAAAGGGACAAAGAAATCAAAAAGAATGGAGAAAGAAAGAGAAAGTTTGGAGAAAAGGAAGAGAAAGGCAAGTACAGAGAGTGCAAGAGGAAAAATAGAGCAGAGAAAGAAAGAGGCGCCCTGATTTGAGCTTGTAAGACTAAGTGTCAGAACTGTGTGCCCCTTTTTGTCATACTAAGCTCTTAACATGTCAGTGACACACACACACACACACACACACACTTGGCACACTGTGGATTAATCTCATTGCTGTCTGACGGGATCAAAGCGCTCGTCTTGAGCTTATGGCAGCTCACCATAAGTATGTGTACATGCATCTGTGTGGGAGGATGTATTTTTAAGCATGCTGTATGTGTGTATGCATGTGTGTGTGTGTGTGTGTGTGTGTGTGTGTCTCCGAGCATTCATTTGGGACTCAAAGCTTCTAAGCAGTCATGCTGTCTCATCTCATTTTGTAAGAAACTTCATGTGTGTGTATGTGTGTGTGTAACATGTGCAGACATACTGTGAGTTATGGCTTCCTGGGTGCAAAATTCAGCTTCTGTCTAATCTTTTCCTTTTCAGCTTCTCAACTTTTCCTGTTTTTTTCATTTTTTCAAATACTATTATTAAGCTTTTTTTTAATTTATAACGTTACAGCTGTGTGTGTTCCTGTGTGTGTGTTCATATTCATGTCTCTCTCCTGCTCATTTCCAGGTGATGCCACTAATAGTCGACAAGGCTCACCTGGCTCTAGCCTTTAAAAACTCACTGCTGCTTACAGCAGAGAGCAGCATTTCTGTTGGGGACAGCTGTCCTGCTGCTCCTTCAGGGATTTTGTTGCCTTGATTCAATTTTTTTTTGCTTTCATTCCCTAGGCCTGTACTATGAAGCTGGATTTTCTCTCTTCGAGGTAACTTCAGGATTAACCCTGGATTTTCTATACTACAACACTGATTCACTTCTTACTGGGATAAATCACCATGGTAACTCATGCTGAACAGCTAACCTGCTCCAGTGCAGGTTAAGTTCTGGATTAGAGATCAACGAGTACAAAAGCTCCCAATAGTGTCTGTCTGCAGACTGTGTGTACTGTTAGTGGTACAGGATCCACCCACCAGGGTTAAAGTTGGGGTTAGTGGTTCTATATCCCCCTCTCTGCAACAAGCCCACAGACAGACCCTTCTCAAAGAACCACCTCCTGACTGATCAACTCTCTTTTTCACACTGGGCATAACTGCACAAAAATGATTTTATGGATATTAACAACTACTTGTCACACCATCCATCCATCCGTCCATCCATTTTCCTAACCGCTTGTCCTGTTCAGGGTCACGGGTGGGTGGAGCCCATCCCAGGTGTCATTGGGTGAGAGGCAGGGTTCACCCTAGACTGGTTACCAGTCAATAGCACACACTCAACTACCATTCACGCACACACTCACACCTACGGGCAATTTAGAATAACCAATTAACCTAACATTGGCATGTTTTTGGTCTGCAGGAGGAAGCCTGAGTAACCGGAGAGAGCCCACGCATACACGGGGAAAACATGCAAAATCCACAGAAAGCCCCACCCTGCCCAAATGGAGAATCAAACTGGCAACCTCATTGCTGTGAGGCTGCAGCGCTACCCAGTGCACCACCGTACCGCCCTGTCATGCCATCAGTGTGTAGAATTAATATTCCATCAAAAAAGGACTCACACAGACACTAAGGAAGAGCTCTGCTCCAAACCTCTGTGTGTAATTTTGTGAAATTAATGAACAGAGTACCATGTGTTTGTATTGTCTGATGAATTAATATTTTAGAATCTCACAAATTTACGCATTACCTGTGGACACAGTGTTGCTGTTGTCCTGGATGATGTGTTTGAATTAATTTATTTATAGATATTTTTGGGCTTTTTATGCCTTTGATGGATAGAGGAGGAAAGGGGGAGAGAGTGGGGAACGACATGCAGGAAACAGACCGCAGGTCGGATTCGAACCTGGGCTACCTGCTCGAGGGCGAACCTCATAGTGTGCAACCTAAACCACTAGGCCATCTGCTCCTTGAATTAACTTTTTGAAGAATAGACTGCTAAAGATACAGATTTGGACTCCGCTGCATCTGTGAACTGATTTATTCATGTTACAAATGTAACACACCACAGTCGAGTGCATCTGAAATGCACCTGACTGCATGGACCCGCCCCTTTCATGTGTCAATAACCAGTGAAGAGATCCTCATGTGATGACCTCATCATATCAGCAGTTATCATGAAGATTGGGGTGATAGAACGAAGTGTTTGGATTAGATTACAGACAGATCCAGTGATTTTTACAACAATGAATATGTAGAGGTTACAGCGTAATCTTTGAGCATCTTTACAATATATTCCTATGAAAAATATGGGGAGGCATGACACTCTTCTTTAATTGTTTTATTTACAGTTTCAAATACTTTCAGCCTATTTTACATCTTCCCACAGCTGTGTTTCTACTTCTGTGCTTTTCACGATAGATCAGATTTTAGACTTCTTATAAGTCAATGAAAACAGCTTTTATTTGTTGTTCTGAGCCGGTTAAATCGTTTACCATAGTAAAAGAGAATAATAAAATATTAGCCCTATTGGGTCAACATTTTAACTGTCAGGTATATATCCTGCATCCTTTAAAGTGACTGAGGGACATTTATGAGTACACATAAGTTTGAGTAGGTAACAGTGAGGGGACAGACAGGCCAACAGGTCAAGAAATACAGCCTGCCAGCCTGAAATCAGGGATAATGACGTTACCAGACCAACTCCAAATATGAGCTAGATGGAGAGAAGCAGGAAGGAAGAGGAAGACAGGAAGGAGGTAAGGAATTAGGAGTTTTGGGAGGAAGTCTCGCGCAGTGGATTGAGAGAAGGAGGGATGTCAGGAATGAGGGAAAGGAGAGGTTGGAGGCTGTGTAGGAGATAAAACAAAGAGCAGAGCAGCAGAGGAGAAATAAATTGAATTTATAGTGTTCACCTTGAGGCATGAGACATACTTCTCTCAGCAGGAGGCTGAAGACAGCACGGTAACTCTGCCTTTCTGCAGACTCTCTCTATCCTCTTAACGTAAACGTGGTTAAATCAGTGTTTGTGTGTGAACTCACTCAAATTCTGAACGCATAATCCATAAAAAACTTAATTTTCAGATTCTTTCTGGTGAATTAAAGATGTTGTTCTAGTTTATCTGAACACATTTTGGCGTTGCCGGCAGTTTTACCCATAAAATTTTCAGTGAATCACCATTTAACACCTGATTTGTCACAGCCTGAGGCGGCCTCCCCACGCTGGGAAAGCTACATGAATATCATGTTTTATTCCCTCACTCAAGCAAACAAAAGTAACCTGACTCTCTTTGTTGCCTGTTTCCGGGAGGTTTGACCATTTGCTCTGTCCAAAAACTGTTGCCAAGTCAAGTGCCTCGCTTGATTTTCAGCATAGGGATTTTATTTTGCAGTGTTCCTGATGTCTTTTATAATAAACGTAGTTTTAGGCATCATTAATATTAAAATCCCCAGAGTACACTCCCTAATAACTGAAATGAAGTGTCCTGTTGTTTTTGTTATAAAACTCTGATTGGATCGTTCCAAAGATGCACATTTCTGGTCTAGTTAAAATAATGAGCAATAATTTTGTGCAAACAGGAAGAGGGTTATTGCATGGAAATAAGCGTAACTCACTGAGTGAAAAAATGAAGTCTGAAAGATTGATGGATGTAAGTTAGGATGAAGGGAGACAGACATGGAGGAAATATAATTTGTCGGGACTATCATGCAGTTTTGTTGGCCTGGCTTGGTTGTTGTTGGACAGCTGTCTTTCTCCTCTCTGCTCTCCCTCCTCGTCCCACCACCATAATTTTATTTCTTCCTCTGTCCTTTCATTTTATTATCCTCCTTTTCCCTTGTTTCTCCCAAAATAAGAGATTTATAACTGTTTCCGTGACCTCTTTGACCTGCTTTTCTCCTCCTCGTCTCGCATTGTTTTGTGTCCTCTCATCTCCTCTTATCTGTTCTGTTGTCTTCTTTGATTTCACTCTAATCCAAAGGACTCTATCGTAAAAAGTGGAATATGAGCTGTACTTCTTTGGAATAAAGTTTGGAACTTATTTTCTTCCCTTTTATCAGTAAAGACCTATTGTTGGTGAACAGTTTTGTCCCCTGTTCAAGGACAAGTTTCTTTCAACGCCTGTTCCACAAATCTGACAGAAAACTTTATCACAAGTTCAACCCTTTCTTATGACACAGTCTTTGAAAAGCTACTATAAAGTCCTTTGAGCTGAAATCATTTGAGTGAGCTCAGGTTTTCATGAGTGTCTTATAATGAAGAGGCCTTTGCCCTGAACTGTGTCACTCAGGTAAAGTTACATGACAAAGCTACAGCATATTTTTGATGGCAGAGGGTAGGAATTTTAAATATGTACAAAGACAGACTTTAGATTTCAACTTCCTGAGATGTTTTTGTAGAAGTGTAAGTGTCAGTGTTATAAAAACTTTTACAAACTAAGCAAGGACCTGAGTGGGGGATTTTTCTAAGCAGATGTCTGCACTGTGAAATGATACAACTCATGTAAAGTTAAGAAAAACTGGAACTGTGATAACTTTCACAATTACATTCATTACTTTGAGACAGAAGTCATATTATCATTTAAATTGTTTGATGTGTATATTTGATTGTGCTCTTACTTGCTAACCTGCCTTGACTCTAAGGATGTAAATAAACATGTTAGCAAGCTGGTCTGTCTGCTGTTGTTCAATAAGGGGCTTTGCTCTTACAAACTAATTAAACATTGTAAAATTTAGTTTATCAGATACGCTTTTGTACCTCTGCTTTTAAAACTCTGGCTATGTCCAACCAGTGCTGGGAAAAGGTGCTTTTAAATGCACCAGGATGTACATTTCACTGTATTATTGTGTTCAAAAAAGATGAGATAGCGAAAAGAAGCAGTCTGTCATATTACTGAAGTGAATGGAACTGTATCTCAGTCACAAAGTTTAAACCTCTTTAACCCCCAAAGGGAAAAAAAGACTACAGCTTACGTACTAGTGCACCTGATCTAAAACTGATTTAGTTTGCTTCAAAAATGTCAGTATTTTTTGTTTGCTTTAGTGAAAAAAATCAGATGACTCTCTGTACAATGAATGCAATGGTGTACTCTACTATAGATATGGTGAAAGTGCTTGTGAGTGACAAAGGATTTTCAAAGATCATGGTCTCCTGGTGTTTGTGGAACGTTAATCTGTGTCATCAGTCTAGCCATTGTATGACACGTCATTACATTTTTTGATTTGGCCCAGATGAAATATAAAGTAAAGAAATGGTGAGGGTACCACAAAGGTGCCTTGTGGAACCCCACATTGTGTGACAGTTTAATCTGACACACAAATTCAAAATAAGTTCAAGTAGGAGGGGGTAACAAGCCAGTGTCCTCAGTAGTGCTAATGTAAGGGGTTGCATTATAACCCCGGGCCAGATTATACCCTGGGTATACTTTGACAAGGACCAGTTTATTTTACTGCAAAATTGATATATCAGTGCTTCCTTTATGATTATAGGCCCCTCCCTCTGGGCTACGTTGTTTGTCTCATTTACACTGCATCATGTTGTTTCTGTCTTTCCTAGAACTCAGCTCTGTATAGCTCCCCACAGAGTTCCACCCTGATGCAAGCACTCAAAAGACATGCACGCTTTGGCTTTTCGGGTAAAAATGTATCATACATAAATATGCATAAATATGCATATATAAATATGCATCAGTCAAGTCTAATAAAGTCAAGGAGGAAAAAAAAGATAAACCCTTTATCTAATACAACCAGGACATTTGCATTGTTAAAGCTGTTAAGACAATAGCATACTTCGTTTAAAAAAATGCTGTGTGTGCACCATTTCTTTTCTTTTTTTTTTTTTTTTTTTTGAAGTTTTTTTTTTGACCTTTGTGCCTTTATTGATAGAGGAGGACAGTGGATAGTGTTGGAAAGGGGAGAGAGAGTGGGTAGTGACATGCGGGAAATTGGCCACAGGCCGCCCGCTCGAGGGCAAGCCTCATGGTGCGCAGCCATCTCCACTAGGCCATCCGCGCCCGTGCACCATTTCTTATTAGATTACTCCATATGCACTGCCACAATAATCAGTAGACAAACACACACATGCACACGTACACCCACCCCCAAGGTTAAACTTAGTAAACACTGTTTTGTAATAGTCGTAAATAAATACAATTACTTTTTTTCAACTTACTATGGTGTTAAACAAGTTAGATATTAAAGGGTGACTGCAGTAAGTTTAATAGTTGTTGATAGCCGTTCAAAGGAACAGTTCAAATCAAAAGGATGTCTCATGTTAAGATAACTCATAACTGTAGTCAAAACAGAACTCAGTTGCATATGGAGCAGTTCCCAATGTTATAAGAACATTCATTCTTTGCATCAAGAATTCAAATTGCAATTGATTTTGTTCAAATCAAAGAAAAAGTCAGATTCGATCAGTTCTCAAAATATTATTTACTTTTTGTAGTTTTTGTCCAACAAGTGTGACTATTTTTAGATTTAAACAAGACAGCAGTCAGATTATAGGCAGATTATTGACCTTTTTGTTTTACTTATGTAGAACAATTAAACGTATGTTTGAATTACAGTTTGCTTTCTATGCGGTTTTGAATTTTTTTATTTTGAATATGGCAAACTAAAAAAAGAAAAACACAATGAAAAAAATGACAGGAAACACTAAGAAATACAACAAGTGATACTCAAAATAAAGAGGATTGACATAAAAATTATTACAATTGTTCACCCGTGAATCAAACACTTTGTGAACACCAAACCCCTTGGTGCAAAGTAGGGGGGGCATTCTGGTCTGGAGGGTCCCAAGCATGTAAACATGGAGAGAGTTTTGTAAGGAAGGGTAACTGATGAAAACATTTTCCAGAGCAACATGAGGGAGCAGAAAAAAAGAGGAAGGAAAAGAAAGAGAGGACACATAAATATGTTTTTGGCAGCACTGAGTTTGAAGTTCTTCACCTACCATCCTCTTTTTTTGGTTTCTAATGGATTTGAACTGATATGACAAAAATATTTTTGGATAGTGTGTTCTCATGGATGAAAATGCAACTTAAAAAAACTGAAAATGTTTTCCTTTTCAGGGCTCTGTAAACTGTCTTGTCTGATACCTACTCAGTGGAAGAGATAAGAAAAACATGAAATAAAATCAAGAAATTGTGCGCCTGGATGCATTGTACCTTATGGTAGGTCATAGAGAGACATCACTTTTATTTTCAGTCTGTTTCAAAACCTTTGAAAGCTTCTCTCAGGAGCTTTAGATTTACTGTAACCTTCACCTCTACTCCAAACAGAAAGCTTCAGAAAGACAGGCTTTCCGTCAAAAAACGTTTGATTTGTTGGGCTTAGATATGAATATAAGTTCACGTCAACAAAGAGATGTGCATGTTAAAGATTTTAGAGAAGCTGTACGGACAGAGGGAGCAGCAGAGAGGAGACGAGACCTGGGAGATTATGTGTCAGAGAATACAGCAGCAGAAAGAAATTTATCCAGATTGGGATTTCAGACTTGAAGCCCTGCTGCTACACACACACTGTCAGCACATTCCTCAAACTGCCACACACATACAGACAAACACACACACCTGCCTTCCAAACTGTACAAACACATGACATCACATACGCTCTCATGAGGCAGGGAAGAAGGGAGCATGTGCATATTTAATGTACATCTCAGGAAAATATGTCTGTGTGTGTTTAATACGTGTGTGTGTGTGTGTGTGTGTGTGAAGGTCGCAGAAGATGATTTATCAGTGGGAAAGATGCATGTTAGAGCCCTTCAGGGCAGATGTGTGTATCTGTGTGTAGTCATCTTTGTGTATTCCTGCATGTAGATTATAGAATATGAGCCCATGTGTGTGTTTTTTTAATGTATTTTCAAGTTGTGTGCAGTGTGCGGTGTGTGTACATGAGAACACTGTGTGCATTCTTGAACGCACACACACATGAATTATGAACGTTAGGGAGTGAAGGTTAGCATAGTGTTGGAATAAAGGAGACATATACAAGCAGCTGGTGAAAACTGTGGCATGAAAAATGATAGGCAGTGTGTGTGTGCGTGTGTGTGTATGTGTGAAAAATGAGAGAAGGAAAAGGAGGAAACAGGAGAAGGCGAGAACGCTAGACAAACTGTCATATCCTAGCTGTATTGGGTGTATGTGTCTGCTTGGGAGTAAGTGTGTGTGTGAAGCTAGTGTGTGTATGTGCGAAATGTGTTAATATATTCCATCCGTCCCAGAAACCTCTGCAACATTGGGTGTCATATATCACGTCTTCCAGAAACATTAAACCGTACAGTGATGTAAAACTGGGCGACAAATCAGACATCAAACCCTGAAGAGTTACAGCATCCTGAGCCAGCACAGACACATTCATGTGCATTATGCTGAGATATATGGACAGGCAGGACGCAGCCACCCTAAACAGCTTGTGTTTGACATGTGGGGGAAAGCCAGAATCAAATGACGTATTTGCTGACCAAACTTTAATGTCTGGAGAAAAATACGAGCAGTGGTGTGATGTGAATAACTCACGGCGAGACGTCCTGCTGCTACCTGAAACATCTAAACTTTCCACAGAGAGGGAGCAGAAACTGAAATACACAACACAGAAAATATGTGGGAGAAATTATAGTAACGGTCAAATAATCACGGATGAATGCAACACTTCTTCAAAGGTTGTGAGATAAGAGTCGACTGCCTTTGTGGAGCTTTTGTTTAGGAAGGAACGCTATGTTTGATCTGGCATCATCAGCACAAAAGTGGAAAAAAGCAGGGAATAAAGGTGACATGGGATAGGTGGTACAAAAAAATAAACAATGGATGGTTACTTTCCTTTTAAAAAAAAAGAATAATTTCTTGATGAGATAACAGTAAGGTAGGAATCTATTGAGGATTGAAGCAGAGGAGGATGAAAAGCTCTGTTTGTGCTGGTAATATAGAAATCACACCTGATGCCAGTTAGAATGTATAAAAGTTCACTTAACCTTTGTGTTGTGTGTCTTTGTGTGTCACACCAAGAATGGAGAACAGAAAGAAGAGTCCAGGAGTGTCTGAGGACTTAAAATGCAAAATTGTTGAAAAATATGATTAATCTCAAGGATACAAGACCATCTCCAGAGATCCTGAAGTTCCTTTGTTTACTGTGTAGTTCAAATGATGGATTAACATCCTCAGACAACTTCCACAGAAATTCAAACTGTCCTGCAGACTAGGGCTGAACGATTTATCGTTTTTTGATCGAAATCGCAATTTCAGACATCGTGATCATGTGATCCCCAAAGCACCTGTTTGTCTGTCATTTTCTTGCATGTTTCAATATAGCAGTTACAAAATTTTAAGATGTGTGTGACAGAAATTTTCCACTTGATAAGGACTGTGAGAGGCTAAAGTGACCTTGTCTGTCGGCTTTATAGAGACAACAGCTACAATATTTCAGACGGACTGAAACAAGGAGGAAAAAAATGTATTCTTTTGCTGTTTATCATGTAAAGTTAGTCTGGAGAGAACTAGAGCGACAGGCTAAAGACTAGAAAAGCCATCCACACTTGAATGTCCAACTTATAAAAGGTCAATCAAAAATGCCAAAGTTATTTATCTGCAATCAAACACTGAATGTAAAAGTTATAAACGTTTGCCAAACTTGAATTGTAAAGTGCAGTTGTGTGTCTGCAAAAACAATGGAATTGAATAAAAGTCATCATCATAGAAAACATCAGGCTGCCATGTAGCCACCTCTTCTCAGGTCAGAAACAGATAAAGATTTCTTTCGCATAAATTTGCATTATGAAATGTATTTAATGAGTATTTTATTCCTTACCATAGACCCCTATCCAATACATTAACAGGAAGGAGGCGGGGCATTCTGCTGCCAGAGCTCCTGATGTTAAGGCTTTACTTTTGTGAGCTATTATGTCATCCATTGTTTACCTGAAAGCCCCATGTGTGTTCAACTGTGTGTGTGTCAGTTCCATAAATATTCAATATTATGTTTCAAAAAAACATTGGACAAGTCAGATGTCAATAAATCAGTCACTTTATGCTTGTACAAGTGCACACTCACACATTCAGAATTCACAGTGAAAACAAGAGCAGGCATACTGAAGCGCTGATGCCTGGAACAATCACACGGGCCGTTACTCCAGCGATAAAATGCCCAATAACTTGTTCACCTGGCCTGTGAATGGACATGCTGCTGGACACACACACAAGCTCACTCTCTCTTCTTCTCTCTTTTCAAATCAGCAGAAAGACAAAAATGGAAGATTTTTTAAAGCGGAGTGTAAGGAAGCTAAATCACAGTGCATGTCCTTATTTTCCCATGATGCCTCAGTAAAAGATAGTCCCGCAGCGTGTCTAAACCCGCAGGACGCGCTAATATGGACATTATCCTTGGCTTCTATTTAGGCCCAAAGTGTGGTTCCAGTAAATTAGAGCTGGTTTGTAAGGTCTCAGTGAGAATGTAAAACAGCAGAAAACACAGAGAATCATCTGCCTGCTGGACCCTCAGCTGCACTTAAAGTGCAAACCCATCCATTAAAACAACATCAGAGTTTACACTAAGTTACAGCTCCAGCCTGAGTGTGTGCGGCTGTCTGTGAATGTAATCAATCACATGAAGAGCCCAGCAGCGCGACATGGTTATTGCATTAGCACAACACTTACTTCTATGGCTTTAAAGTGGAGAGAGAAGAAGAGGGAGATAAAAGAAGAAAGAAAGGGGGAGGTAAAGACAGGAAGTAAGAGGAAAGAGAGAGCTGATGAGGTGTTGGGTGAAGTTCATGTCAGTGTGACCCGTGGTTACATTCCTGGACTGGAGATATGAGAAGAGCAGCTAATTTAAGGGGCAGTGTTGAAGCTGGTGACTGTTTGAGCATTTAGAGCTGCAACTTCTTCCTGTCAGCTGCTGCATCAGGACAGGGAGAACGTTCAGACTTTAAGTTTACTTA
The DNA here is from genome assembly GCA_008086565.1 of Thalassoma bifasciatum. Taxonomy (NCBI): domain Eukaryota; kingdom Metazoa; phylum Chordata; class Actinopteri; order Labriformes; family Labridae; genus Thalassoma; species Thalassoma bifasciatum. The sequence continues at coordinate 36,444 of RPOG01002457.1, forward strand.
TAGTTTCATGTTTCATTATTTTAAATACTTGCAAAAAGACAAAAAAAGACAGTTTGTTTATTCACTTTAGTTAAAAGTGAAACAGGAACCACGCTGAGGGAACTGTGATCACACGATGCACAGATTTTCATGGTTCCACAAAGATTAATCCTGCTTGCTTTTCTTCTTTGATCTTCAACCTCCATGAAGCTCATAGACTGTATAATAAATGGACGTAGTCTCCATGACATCACCAGTCTGTTTCTGAAACAGAGTTGTGAAGCAAAACGGCTGGTGCAACTATATTGGAAGAGGGCAGGTTGTTAGTCTCCACGCTGAAACTTAAGGGCCCAGTGGGCTGAGCAGTGCCTCTGTTTGGATGAACCTTTAAACTTCTGGTTCTCCCAGGGCCAGCCTCAAGTGGACACTCAATGAACTGCAGATTTTAGCATTTTCACATCCTCTCATATTTTGAGACTGGAGGATGCTGCTTGATGAGGCCTCATTTCCTTGCAAACATTAAAAATGCTAACAAAAAATGAATGCATAGATCTGAAATTCCGTTCAAATTTATACCCCTTTATGGTTGAACTATAACTTCAATGATCCACTAATGTTTCCTTTGTACTATGATTATTGCTGACATTATTTCATGCAAGAATCAATTATATTCCAATTCAAATTTTGCTTCTGATGATCATGAAAACAAGTTACTTCAGATGAAAAAAGACAAAGGTGCCAGCTGTTTTTGCCTATTTGTAGTGTATTTTGTCCCACTTTAAAGCTTAACAATACTGGCAACCTGGCATACCCGACATTTTCTCAGTGGGTCAAGTGGACCCAGTAATATGTGATTTACTGTTATCAGGGGAGAAGATGAGGAGCGCTCCTCTCTATCCTTCCTTGTTACAGTTGGTGTACGACAAATAGCAACATGTATTAGCTTTGACTAACATAACATGCTCAAACTGTTCTGCAGAAAATGTGGCAAGACCAGAAACAGGTAATGGAACAGTTCTCAGATGGAGCTGCCCATGTGCGTGGACTATCGCAGTGACTCAGACACATCTGTGCGTTATGCTCACAAGGTTTTCGTCCATTCACTTATTCATACAACATCCACACAAAAACGGCTGCATTTTTCCTATGAACACGACAGAGTGTGGACAGCAGAGCCTGGGATTGAACGTCTGACCTTCCAACTGACTCACAGCCATGTCCTGTCAGTGTGACGTGATATGGAATCAAGTTGAAGATGATAGAACTTTAGGTAACACTTTAGATTAGGGAACACATATTCATTAATTTGTAGTCAGTACGTAATAATTAGGAGTTAAAAGATGGAAAAGTCTGAATTCATGGTGCAATAGAGGTAGAATAAGGGGTTAATGTGTGCTTAATAAATACTAATTAGGAGCTAGTTAGCTACGTATATGCATGTTAATAAGCACCTAGTTAATGGTGAATATGAGTTCCCTAATCTAAAGTGTTACTGAACTTGAGTGATCTGCACGTTTATCATCTTAAACACAGACAACAGAAAGTGGAACACTGAAGATCCACAGGCAGACATTTTTGTTTGTGGGTGTTGTGTCTGGAAAATGACATATGAAATGAGAATCCCTCATCATTTAGAATTTATACTCAGCAGATTTAGGTCTGAACATAAATAATGAGTAAAAAATACTTAATTGATCCCAGAAAAGAAGTTTCAATCATAAATATTAAATAAATGAAATATAACATATATATATAAAAGTATGATACTAAATAAATTAAAATAATAAGTAATTCATAAATATAAACGTGCATGTGTTTTCTTACTTCATCTCCAGGACCTCCTCCAGGTGTTTCCGCCTCTCAGCTCGCAGGGCGGTCAGGTGACCTTCCTTCTCAGCCAGTGAGAGCTGAGTTGATGACAGCTTGGCCTTCATCACGTCCAGTTCCTGTTTTACCTTTTCCATGGCAACCAGCAGGTCCTCCACCTGACACACAAACACCAGAAGACATTAAAACATGTGCTTTTAGCCCCCTCTTCTTATTCTGACAAACACTCCTGATCAAAATTTAAAGATCAGTTAAAACATTGCACAAATTTACATTTCACACGGTTAGACTTTAAGAAGGTTTTAAGTAGAGTTTCAAAATACAAAAAGTAGCAACAGGAGTGAGTATAAAAATTGGGAAAGCAATTTATTGCTAACAAAAATTAAAGGTAAATAGTCTGTTCGTCAGCTGATGTAAAAGATCTTTAAGCCTTTGATGATCTGCTTTTTCCTTCAATGGAACAATGGAGCTGACAGTTGTTCAGGGGGCGTCCTTCATGACTGAGGGCCCTGCTCCGTGTGCTAATGACTGGGTTTTTCAACAGGACAACACTGCGCTTTACAAACATGGTCGTTAGTTCCAGACAGTGGATGTTAAACTTTAAGCATCTTCACCACTTGGAGCAACGTTCACACTAATCTCCTGGAAACACTCACATCAAACATCTACAAACTAATGTTTGAAGTGATCAACAAGGACAGTGGAGCTCCTCAGTACTGTGTCCTTTTGTCAAACCTTGATTTCTATTTTGGGAGTTTTTCAGGTTTTTTGAGCTGTGGCTGTAGACTTTTGATCAGCCGATGAACAGACTATCTACCTTTAATTGTTGTTAACAGTAAATTGCTTACTCGAATGTTTTGTCCTGGAACCATTTTTTTCTTGCATTTTGAAACCTGTCTTAGAACCTTTTTAAGATCCAACAGTGTAAAAAGGTAAATCTGTGCCATTTTTTTTCAACTGGTCTTAAGATTTTGATCAGGGGTGAATTTTCTCCTTTTTTTAAATTCAAAGACTTCTTCTCCAGTTACCAGCCTTGATCTTAATATGTGTGTTTGGAGTGTGTGTGAAGCCTGATTCACATTTTTTCCTGCTTGTTTGTTCTCTCTCTGATTTTTCTTTCTCCCCCTGATATAGTCTCTCTCTTGTAATAACTTGTCAGGTGAGCGTCTGTGAGTCCAGGTGTCTCTGTGGCTGTATTTCTGCGGCATGACAACAATCTGGCCTCCCACAACGTACGTGCAAAAACACATGTAAGACATGAACAACATGTAGAACTACTGAACAGATGTTCCAGCACAAAAACCATCAGCACACACGTTCTTCTTGGGTGCAGCTTTCTTTTCCAGCTGTGTTCACGAAAAGAAAGAAGAGGAAAAACGCTGGATAGAAGAAGATGTGGAAGAAGATGAGATGGGTAAAATATACTTCTGCTCAAAAACTAATGGGATCAGCAGAATTAAGAGCAAAGGGCCTGAGGAGGGGCTGAATCTGAAAGCTGCTTCTGATAAGAGGAAGGACAGATTAACAGAAAAGATTCCAATGAAGGAAGAAATGACTATAATGTGTCCCTGGAGTGTTGCAGTTCAGTTTAAGTCTGTTTTAAAGAGAGTGTTCATCAAACATACAGGGCCTGATTTACAAAAGGACTGCAGATATTGAGCTGGAAAACATGTTATAAGCTACAGAAGGCTCATTTAATTCTCAAAGTACACATAAAGAGAAAAATGCTCAGAATTTTATTTCCACCATTTTCTTCTTTATCTTCAAAGATTTGACCTGAAACACGGGGCTCAAGGGGGTTGTGATGGATAGGAACAAGAATGGGATAGAAATGGAGACTAGCTGTGTGGAATATCATCTACATGGTCGTCCAGGTTTGGGACTTTTCTGCTGTGCTTTAATGAGATTTTCTGTATCATAGACATGAAAAGAAGAGTGTGATGTTTTTGAGGGATTTTGTTTAGTGGTATGTTACACACTGACACAACATGAGCAGATAAAGACTCTGTGAGGACTGTCTGTTTGGTGTTGGTTGTAGAGACACCAGTAGAGTTCTATCACCAGCTGTGGTAAAGTGCATTTATTTTGAAAGCAGATCTTCATTTTAACTCGACTTTCCTTGTTCAGGACAATCTTTTTCCCAGGATTCAAGGTGACAAGATGACATCTTTATTTGTAGTTTGAAAGGTGACACCAATCAAACTTAGCTAAGTTAGTTGATAGTTGAGTGTCCAGAAGGTGAACAGACTGCTTGGTGTTCCTCACAGCCCAGTACTCAGAGACATGTCCCTGATGCTGAAGTGGGGGACTCAGAGTCATGTGACTTGACTCAAGTCAGAACTCAAGTTTCAGATTTGGGGACTTAAGACTTACTTGACCAAATACATTGTTGTGCTCAAAAATCAGTGACACAACATGCAACTTCATCTCTCCATACAAAACCAACAAAGAAAGATAAACTGTGTGAATGTGTTAGTTGGCTGCTATAGCTATTAGAAAGTTGACATTTGTTAAAACTAGAGCCCAACCGATTAATCAGTGGGGCCAATTAATTGGGCCAATAATAGCGTGTCACTGATTTATCAACATCGGCGATTGTGTAGCAGATGTATAATCTATATTTTTGCTGTGCAGAGAAGATTGTGTTGTTCCTGCTCCTGTGTGTCTGTGTCAGGCTGCATGCTGCTCTCTGCCAATGATAAAAGCTACTGTCAATTCATATATCCACCATTACCTAATATAAGACCATAATATGGCGTTCTAAAGTCATGTAAGATGCTTTTTTGCTAAATAAACAGAGATAAATCCTCCTGTCAATACACGTCCACCCTTTTCTAATAAAAGACTATAACACTGTGTTTTAACGTGGCTGTGTCATACATAAATCATATTTTGGGTATAATAACATTATAACATTTGTGTTCATGTACAGTATATATCCTGTGTATATCAATGTTCTTATTTCATGTATCAGCAGATATGTGGGATATTGGCCAGTATATCGGCTTTCTCTTGCCCCCAGTATCGGCATCGGCCCCAAAAATCCCATATCAGTAGGGCTCTAGTTAAAACTAACAGTGTCCAGATTTTTACCGCACTACTTTTAGCAGCTCAGTAACTCCCCCCTGGAGGGGTATCCAGGACAAGCACGACGAATACAACTCAGGCCTTCTTTTTCGTTTTTCGGTTCTTCAACTCACACAAATAAACAACACACAGAGAGGCTCTGACAAGGTTGTAAACCTGCAACATAAATATAAGTACACCCCAAGATAATTCACTGTACACTAGCAAAATAAATATAACAATTTAAACAGGTAACTCAACAATGACAGGTACATGTCCTGGTAAAACAACCATCAGGAATGACCCTGATGATTGATAGCATAACAAACCCCGCCCACCTCACAGGCACATTCAAGAGGTCTAATCCAGTTCTCATATACATGTAAACATCACACCCTACATATACTAAATACAACATCTTAACTCCTGGAAAGTCATATAAACAGCTTAAACAAGCTACCAAATGTACTGTACGTCTACTCAATAAAATGCACATAAAAAGTCATCAGATTTTGTAAGTCTAGCTAGCTTGATTCTCACCACAAGGACATGGGACTTGCTTGAGACTTGCACACAAGTGACTTACTGTCACCTCTGCTATAACGTGCAACCTTAGTGAATCCTGGTTAAGTCCTACCAGTGCTCATCTACCAACTCTAGCCTCACCAAGCAGAGCAAACGTAACCTGGCTCTTCATTTTATTGATAGACTCTCAGGTTTGAAGAGATCACTGCAGCATTCAGTGTTCTCCAAACAAAACTCAACTATTAAGTATGTAATGTCAAAATGATCAATTTTGGTGCTGAAGAATTGTGGAATTTGAACAGGCAAATATATAAAAGTGAGACTATTTCAAGATCTTTTATAAAGTCCTCACAGGGCCTTTAATACAGCTGTGTTTGACATTTCTCATCATGCTGTTTATTCATATAAAATCTGACTAAGTGGGATGGAAACAACACAAATATTACAGAGTGATGAGTGAGTTTGGTGCTGATTGTTACCTTTGACCACCTAAAGCCGGCTGTGGTGAACTCATGCATTGGAATGTGAGAGAGCTGCATACAAAAAGAGCAGAAAGAGAGAGAAAGGAAGATGGGATGGTGGAGAGAAAACAGATAAAAGGAGGGGGGTGAGGAGAAAAGTGTTACAAAATGAGGAGTGAAAGAAAATTAGGGTGTAAAAAGTGGTGTACAAAAAAACAGAGGTAGTTGAGAAGAGAAGAAGGGGAAAAAAGAAACGAGGGGAGAAGAGAGAGAAAAGTTGTAAAAGTGCTGAAGTGAGGAGGTAAACTGTAAAGCACACAGGGAGACGGAGGAAGCACAAGGAACAAACACTGAGCACATGAAAGTGAGATAAGGGATAAAAGAAAGCGCAGACAGAGCGCAAAATACCGAGCAGGCAGCGTTAAAAATGCAATTCAGACAAGAAAAAGGAGAAGAGAGGAGAGAAACATATGACAGTGACATCAGAGCAGAGAAAAGAGGACATGTATGGGAGGAGAGAAAGAGAGAGAGACCTCTGGTTGACATCAGAGAGCGAGACTAAAGGATGGAGGGATGCAGGGATGCAGGGAGGGGTGAGGAGTGACAAGGCCTGGCTGTGTGAGGAGGAAGTGGAGAGGAGGAGGACAACAACCCCTTCAGTTTTCTGCATGTGTGTGTGTTCGAACTTTATTTTGAAAGGAAAGAAAGAGAAGAAGGTGCGTTGAGTTCAAGGACTCAAATTTGGTGGTTAATGAAAAAGCGGAAAGTTGGAGGAGAGGATGTCTGTCTTTAGTTTGGTGTCTGAGGAGACAGATGGAGTGTGTCACACTGCTGACTAATTTCTCTGTCTGACACACACACACTTCCTCACACACTTCTTCACACGTACAGTAGTGACTCATGTCTTGCAGAAAAGGTTACAAAAAGTTTCATGGGGTTGATTCTGCCGCGTGAACTCCCCGGCTGCACATTCAGGTGAAGGAAGCCTGTGTGTCTGTGTGTGTGTCTGTGTGTGTGTGCTTATGGTTCAGGAACATTTGCACATGCATGTGTGTGTGTGCACTAAAGCTATAATAAGCAGCGTGCGCCTTTGAATAAGCCGTCCTCATTAAAGAAGGAAATTGTCACTGACTCTGTCGTCATTTATAAATCATTATGTGAGAGTAATTGCAGTGACGCAGTTGTAAAGTGGGAACACAAAATATTTGTTTTCAATTTTCTGGTGTATTTAAAGACACGTTTCCAGTAAGAAAACCATGGTCATGTCCATCTGGCTCCACATGAATGTGACGCTGTGCTGCTGTGCTGTTTGAAGAGTAGTTAGCACTTCAAGTCTTGCATGCATGTTGTGTATTACTATCCAGTCTCTGACAACCACGTGCACCGAGTGTGTGTGTCCGCGCTGAAAAGCCTGACATAGAGCTGTTGATGTTGGGTGAAGACGGTACAGAGGCTGCCATCTCCACACCTTCACTCCTTCACTACATGCTACTGTTCTTCGTTCTCCAGCACCCAGATCTGGCCTCTGTGACCTCAGTTCTGTCTAATCAAAGGTGCCACTGGTAGAAAATTGAAGATGTTCAGTGTGGTTCTACTTAAATGTGAGAGCTCAGGGAAATAAATGAACAAATTAAGAGTTTATCAACTAAAGAAGGAAAAGATGTCAGATGATTTTTTTCCCCCCCTTAATCTGTCTCAATCATGGATTAGTGATGGAGCTTTCAGTTACAACTGTTTTGCTTTTTTGCCAAAGAAAAGTGACGTAACATTTTGCAACTACATTTTACATGAGAGGAATTAACACACTCATTCCTATCTAATCTAGACCTGCAATGGCTTTTCTTTGTCAGTCTGCCATAGACCTCTCCACAATCTGTCACACAAAAATGCACACACACTTAGGTAACAGAATCAGGGTCTGGCTTAACTTAATCAAAAGAATTAGTGCTCTTTTAACTCTGATTTGAACTTCAAGCAGCAGAAAAATGTCTGGTTGTTCTTAGATCAGTTATCAGAAGCAATTCTCCAGTATGGTCTCAAGTTCTTCTGAATTTTGACAGAATCCCGACTGTAACATCAACCGGTGTTCTGGAACTAAGAGTGACCAAGCTAACTGGTGACCCTGAATAGTACATGGAAGTGGCTGACAATTACAAGTTAAAAGGGTCACACTCTACGCTGAAACACCGGTGACATTTGTGGCTTTGAGCTATTAAATGTAATCTCTGGATCCAACCTCAGTTAAGTGGGTTTGACCACCAACCAATAATATTATCTTCTGATATTCTGAATACAGGTTTTACTTTGTGGAGTTGATGAAAAAGTTGGTTTGGAGCTCAGGTAATGATCAAAAACAACACTGAGCTCAATATGGAGACTGGGTGATAAGGTTAAAATTCTATCAACAGACAGATTTTTATGTTCACACAGCTGCACAGACCAGGCATTTATTTGGGACCAGGCGACTATTTGGGACAGGCGTTTAATTCCTTACTCACAAAAATCTTGCTCTAAAATATATGGTTAATCTAATCAAATTATATATTTACACCATGAGCCAACCAGCACTAGCAGCAAACTTCTCGTCTGTGCTGTCACTCACGGTGGCATAGATTTCTTTAGCCTTTCCCTTTATCATTCTTCGGACACTCTTTCATGAGGCACCTGCTTGCTGATGACCCATGCTCAACTCCAGCTTCTCACTAGTCCTCTTCCTACCTCCACCACACAGTCTAGCCGCAGTGGCAATGTCTTCTTCTTCTTTGAATTTTTAAGTAAATTTACTCCAAGCATTTATTTGGAACGGGTGTGTATTTGTCAAAACATACAGCTACACTCACCGGTTATTTGGGACGATTAAAGGGAGCCAGGCTGTTACTTGGTATCTTATGGTAAGTCCGTTTATTATGCAGTCTACATTGGTGACGTATGTTTCCGTCTCCTTTATATAGACCCAGGTCTCAGCTTCAGCGGTCTGTGTGCTCATCCTTGTCTTCGCTGGGTTTCTGTTTTATTGACAGGAGTTTATGTGACTTGTTTGTCTAAACCCCTCTCTAGTCTACAGGCTGGATTTCTGAATAAATATAAATATTAGTTTTTTGGTGGTCAACACCTTTGCACAGCTTGACTGTTGTACTTTACCATACAGGAACACGCAGTCAAAACTGTTTACAAGCATTAAAGAGGTCTGCAGAGTGTTGATATGACTTTTTCCTGTTTCATAGCCATTAAAAAATTCCCTCACATCTTAATAATTCACATTACAATCACTGTTTGTCTTTCTTTTCTTTGCTCAGCTCGTGTTTATAAGTGTTTCTCCAAAACCAGCTCTTTTCATGTCACGGACTGAACTCTAGATGATTGTTTCTGTGGTCAAATGTGTATTTGCATGAGTGTCTTTATGTGACTGTTCAGAAAAGGTCAGCGAGGGCAACCGGCGTCCAGACGCACCAATAACAATAAAGTCCAGCCATTTCGCCAACTGCTACAGCCGCTTCATGTTTACTCAGGGCACTTTTCATCCTCACAGCCCACGCTGGTTTTTCCCACTTGTCAAAACCAATCGAGGCTCTGAGGAACATTTCCCATCTCTGTGTCCTGGTTGAGTCACTGGTACCCAGGGGAACAACACTCACACACACACACACACTCTGACGCGTCTGAGGTTGAATCCACTGAACCCTTCCCTCCCGTCTCCTCCAAGATAAAACAGATTACAAATTGGAGCTGCTGCATTTCAGAAGACACTGTGTGTGTTTTGCAGGCTGCACTGGGCAAAATGGAGGCTGTTTTTAAATAGGGGTGTGTTTACCTCTCCTCCAAATGAGGAGTGACTGGACAAACATGCACACAGACACACACACATGCACACACACACAGCCACACCTGAGTGAGCTCACTTGGCACAGGGATGTGTGTGTTGCTGCTGCCATTAGCCTCTAGTGGCACAGAGATGTTTAGTGGTATCAGAGAGAGTTTCTGTGTTGGCAAACAGATTTCTCTGTGTTTCCTCTGCAGTGAGGTCTCCGTGTAAATAACTGACAGGGGTTGATTTTAAGGAGAGGAGGTCACACATCTACTAATAGGGGTTAAAGGGTTTCCTTTAGACGTGCAGGAAAACATACTGTGGAGAGGGACAGTACCTGTTTTTCGGAGTGTGTACGAGCCTGCTCCTCCTGGGCGAGCACCACCTCCCTCTCTGCTGTGATCTGGACGCTTTCCCTCAGAGCCTCCTCCAGCTCCTCGATGCGCTCCTCCTTCTGGCGGAGAGAGTCCTGCACCAAGAGAGATGTGGAAGTTTTAACAGGCTGACAGTATGTTTAACAGCTTCCTTCTTGATACTGTACTCATCATTTGAAGTGTTTCTTGTGAGTAAGATGTGAGTAAAGAGATGCAGAGAAAAGTGGATGATCCCAAAGCTATGAGAACAAATTCACACAATACCACAAAGTCAGCAGAATTGATGATACTGGGTCCATGAATCCTCTGTACAAAACTCACCCTGATCTCAGTATTACTACTCTGCCAATGAGGGACGAGAGAACAGAAGACCAGTGCAAAAACTCAAATCTAAACAAGTGTTTCTCTCTTTGTTACATGCCCTATGTGCAATTTGTTCTGTTTTCCCTCTTTCTTTGCAGGTTTCCCTGCTCTGCAGTGGAGGTGTGGCAGGTGCTTCTAATCTGCTAACGAATAACAGTCTGTATGAAGGAAAGAGTGCTGTGCCCTCCCCTCTGTGAACCTGTTTGGAGCAGCATGAATTAATGTAGATAGAAGTGTAGAGTTTATATGAGCTCCACTGACAAGAAAAGTTACGAAAAATGTCTGATTTCAGGAAATTAAAAGACAAAATTGAAGTAATTGCCTGTAAAGAAATCTGTCATGTCAGTGAGAAAAAAAATGTCAGTTTCTTTTTTCCTTTCCTTTTCCTTTTTTTCCTTTCTTTTTTCTTGTACATAAACATTTTTCTGATTTTTAAGATACCTGACAAGCAAATTATTCTTCCTCATTTGAACTTTGTGCAATTAATTCAGACATCATTATAGCCTTTTTTGTGTGTATATGTGGTAATAAATTTGTTTAACAGTAAAATCTCAAACTATTTCCCAATATAGAAACTTTAACAGCTATACCAAAATAACATTCAACTGTTTTGACAGTATCCTTATTATTGTTTTTTAATACATTTCTTTGACATGAAAACCCTCACCTAAAATTAATTATAACTTAATAAATTAACAACAACTACACAGTGTTTTTTTCTTAACAATGCACAAATGGAAACCCAGCTCTACGTACTCTATGCCCATGTCCAGCATGAAAATCACCAACTCTTCTACTCCCTTACAGTCACAAGGATATGTTCAATAGTGATGTGCAGATCGATAACAAAATATCAATACTACCAATACAAGATCATTATTCTCTAGTATCAGTTCTCAAATCAAAATATCAATACTTCTGATACTTTTTAAATTTGACGTAATGTTAAACATTAAAAGAAACACATTGAAAAGAAACAACTATTGAGTTCTCATTTGAATTACACGATTGGTAGGAGCTACTTTTTCTTCTGCCAGGGTAAGTTCATAATACATAATCACAGGAGCTGCTCAGTCTGTCACTCAGTCTGAAAAGACAGTGTAAACAGAGTCATGCATGGAGTTATTTAAGTTTCTTAATTTATTCAGGTGAGGTTTCCTCCAGATTTGATCATTTAAAGTGAATTACATAGACTATGTGTTGTTAGATTGTTCAGAGCAATTGCAATTAATAAGCCATAGAAAAATTCTGGAAAAAGCAACATTTATCCGTATATTCATTATTATTTACAACCAGTGTAATCGGTACAGTCAGTATCGTTATCGCCAATACCAGCTCGAATTTTACTCAATATCGGACCACTAAGGAAGTCAGTGGTATCAGACATCACTAACGTTCAGGTACTGAAACATGATACTGTTTCATTTGATGTGGATTGGTACTACTGACAGAATTCAGTTGGTACCTATAAAAGTACCGCATTCAGTACTCATCCCTAACTACAAGAGAAAACACATGGATGTGAGTGTGGCTGGTCTCTGGCATCACATTTTTAGGGGCTGAAAAGTTTAGAAAGCAGGACATCTGGATTTATCATCCCTGTAGTATTTGAGAACATAAAGTCAGGGTGACATTTCTGAAAAATTTTCACCAGAGGCCAAACCCAACAGACCCCAGATAGATGGATTTTGCATCCTCAGATATTTTCGAGATGTGCTCATGTTTGTCTTCCTGTTGTAGTTTAACAGTGTTTCAGGCTTAATGACATAACATCTGTGATATCTGAATATGACAGGATAGTTTAATAAACACATCAGTTACGCTTCTTTCCCCATCACATCCTGCATGACAGAGAGAAACCTTGGACATCCCTCGCTCCAGTTATGGATTAGTCTTTGAATGACTCAAACGGGGCTGAGGATTTTGATTGGATCATTGTAAGAAGCTGTTTCTGGGTTAAATGACTATATGAACCACAGAGGGAGTTACGTTTCACTTTGCCAGGCAGCTGAATTTCTCGGTTGATTTAAGTTAAATAAATAACTGATGGAGTCAGTATGGGGGAGAGAGAATGACACAGTGCAGTGGCCTTGAAGAAACCTCCAGGACATCTCTAAAACATGTGCTGTGAATCTGCATCCTGCCTCCGCTCCAACATTACTGTGTGTCTAACTATGCAGACTGAGCTTGGCTTTAATTGGACTAAATCTGCTTATTGTATTGAATCAAATTTACGGTTACTCTCGTTCCATCTGCAGGCCTCAGTGATGGTTAAAGTACGCAGGATGGCTTACGTTTGACACACAATCTAGTTATGGTTGTAACCGCTGCGGTCTCATAAGTCTGAGTGACTCACACAGCTCATCTGCTCATCTGCTAACCGCACAGATTCACAGAAATGACAAGTCTTAAGCTCCGTAAACCAAAGATCAATCATAGCTGGAGGCAGAATACACACACACACACACACACACACACACACACACACACACACAAGTGTTTTCATCTGCCTTTAATCAGACAGGCCACTGAGGTTAACGATTACTGGAAGAGACAAGAAACAAAGGGAAAACGACGCCTGGAAATTTGGGTCAGAAAGGGTTAAATTAAAGATATGAGTGAGAGATAACCACAAAAATGAAGAACTATGAAGAAAAGCACAAAGTATTAAACACAATCCCACTCATGATTGCTAATCTTCAGGTCATAACACCCCAGCAGAGTTCACAACTTGGATCCTCTCTGTCTCTAATTTCCTCTCTTCCTCACCTCTTTTTTTTACACATTTCCTCCCTTATTTCCTCCTCTTCTCTCCATCCACCATCTGCTTTGCACGTCAATCATCTTCTTCAGTAATACATTCCCCCCCTGAATGAGAGCTGTGTGTGTGTGTGTGTGTGTGTGTGTGTGTGTGTGTGTGTGTGTGAGATATTTGACATTGCCTCAGGCTGCTCCCTGTCAAAATTGTCACATTTTGATGAAACATTGTTGTGATAGCAGACATAAACTCCAGGTAAAACAGGAAGAAGGAGGAGAACTCTTCCTTTCCTTCCTTCCTCTTCCTCCTTTTCTCACCTTGAAGTGCTGGGAGCTCTCGTTTATGTTGTCCTCCCTCTGCTTGGCCTCCTCCATCAGCTGAGCGTTCCTGTTCTTCTCCAGCTGCTCCTTGTGCTTCATGTTGGCCACCTTCTTGGATTGGTCCTTAATCTGCCTACAAATGCACAAAAAAACACATGAGAGTTAATCCATCACTGACATATTATATGTTTAGTGATGTTAAAGTGACTGTGAGGACTATTCATATAAAGTGGATGTAGCGACTCCTTCTGCCAGAAATCTCACAAACTGTTGTGATGACATGACCTGTGTCATGAAAAATGAATGGACATCAGAACCTCTTTTTAACCTTTTTTTTTTTTTTTTTTTTTGACCAAGACAACTTTTCACTGGGAACAACAAGACAAGGTAATGTTTTTATCAACCGTTACATTTGTGACATGAAACATTGGTGAATATAGGTTATGTCCTACCAGTGATCATCTACCAAGTCCAACTGCAGAGGAGTTATGTTTGGTTCTATGGATGGATGAAGGTTGGAATAAACATCAGCACAAACAGTTTAGCTCCTGTTTTTGTTTCTAGCTTGTGTTTAAGCCTTTAGCTTGTGTGTTAGCTTTTGGCTTGGTTTTTACCATTTAGCCCTTGTTTTAGCCTTTGGGCTTGTATTTTAGCATTTAGCCTATGCTCTATCACTCTCCTGTTTAGCTCCCTTCTGCTCTTCTGTCCCTGTAAGACAGTCCAGCTCCTGTTTCCACTATTAATACTAAAAAAATCACAGAAATGGATTTCCCCAGAGAAAAACACAGATCTCTCTTATCACTGCTAAACTTAATCAGCCAACATGATGTTGTCAGAGAAACTTTGGGAAACCATAAGTCAATCAGGTTCAGTACAACCTGATTGGAAAGCTGAGAAAAAGCATTTAGAAATAACCTATTTTGGTTCTGATAATCTCATTTAAAATTTTTGATTATGATCACGTCTAGAGATGAGACTTTTTCAAGTCCTCATAGGGACTTTAAAATGGGTTTATAAAAGGTAAAGCAGGTTGAACTTCTTTGGACTTTTTAGAGTGAATCTCTGGATTGGAGATAGTCATCTTGAGCCACACTCGAAATGCAAGAGGCGGGCTTTGAGCCTCCAGACAAACAGCTACAAGGTAAACTGTTCACCAGTCAGGAGAGCTGTCACTGATGAGGCAAACTTGTATTCATTATGTCTCTTAAAATACCATTAAACATGCTTTGATCTTACAATAGATTTATCATGGCCCCTGTCATCAATCATGCTCTAAATGATGTGCACATTTACATTTCATACATCAAGTGAATTAACAAAACTAAAGTCTATCTAGTCATATCTCACTAAACTCCATCTGGACTGTTCAAAAGCTGCTTGTATGAATCTCAAGCTCTGTACATTCAGCAGAAACTCAACAACTTTTACAGCTGATGTCTTTGAATAAATGTTTTTATCATTAAGTGAAAATGTGAGAGTTTAAAATACACATCAGAGTACAGGAGACAAGATCAAAGCAGAAAAATGTTTCAATATTCAAATATTTGAGTCTAAAAATGTTGTTTGAGGTCAAAATAATCCAAATCTGAAAACCAATCCTGATCAAATCCAGATCCTGATCCTGACATAAAAACACCCTGACATATTTTACCCATATTGCCCCCAAATGGAGAACATTTTTCTTGGTTTGAATCAGAGTTTGCTGGTGTTTACGCTGCACATAATACTCCAGAAAACTGAGCACTTATCTGGTATCAAGATAAACCTGAGGGACAGGTGAGCTTTGATTTCATCAGCCTGTGATGATGGAACAAAAAGGCTTGAGCACATGAAGAGACAGATTTTTACAGAAATCACTCAAATGTTTACATATGCTACTTTCACAGTGTACAAACATGTCAGTTGGAGTCACTGACCCTTAGTTCTTTTCACATAACTAAACAAGGCCTACTTTTCAAAAATAATGTGGACCTTTTATTAGAGGCATTATGTTAATTATTTGGGATGTTATTTAGACATTTTAATCACTAATTGGCTGATCCTTGAATTGATTCGAATCT
Organism: Thalassoma bifasciatum; assembly: GCA_008086565.1. NCBI lineage: Eukaryota > Metazoa > Chordata > Actinopteri > Labriformes > Labridae > Thalassoma > Thalassoma bifasciatum. The sequence continues at coordinate 51,982 of RPOG01002457.1, forward strand.
GCCTATCTATTCATTAGTCTGTTTGACATTATCATCCATTTTAAGACTTCATATTCGAAGCACTGTGTTCATTTTCATGGACAAGCTGCTGCATAAATATTGCCCCTCGTTTGGTTAATTGAGTCATTTGGATTAAATTGAACTGGATTTTGAATTGAAACAGTTCTCTGGAGAAGCTATGCACAAACTTTATTTTCCTTTCTAATTTGATATCAGAAAACTTGGAAAAATGGAGAAACCATAAGCACACACACACACACCACTTGGTCCAAACCATCTCCCTCCAAACATTTGGAACATGCTGTCTGTTATTTCCATTAAGATGACAGTGAAATGTGATTAACAATTGTGTGTAATACAATGCTGCAGTGTAATCCTCCAGGTCGAAATAACGTACAGATTGGTACAGGAATTCAATAAAAGGGATGAATTAATGACGAGATGACATTTGAGATTTTTCCGTGGTGGGAGGTATGAAGGTCTTTTCACGGAGGGATTACTGAGTGTCGGGAAGCCGAGGCTAAATCATCATGTTGGGAATGAGAAGGAGGGAGACAGAGAGAGGGAGAGAGAGAACAATACAGACAGAGAGTGTGTGTGAGAGAGAGGTTCCCCATGGGAGCAGCAGGCCTGTGAGATGGTTTAATCCCAGTTCAACTGTCTGGAAGCCATCGTGCCTCTGTCACAGACCTATCAGCTATCACAGCAGCTTGACTTGATCAGGACGTGTCATACCTTTCTCACACACACACACATACGCACACACATGTGGACTAACCTAAGCTAAAGCCGTTTAGGTTTAACAGAGTCTACTGAATCATGACACTGATGACAGATAAGTCAAACAGAAAGGATGAATGTGCAGGCGTTGACGTCCGTCGAAGACAAAACTCCTGACTAACCCTGTTCAATCGTGCATGAGTCCGTGGGTCCTCTGTATGTTTGCATTTCTAAAATGTTAGTGTAGTAAGTCTGTAAAATGTTTATGCAAGCGTAAGCATTCCAGTTAGCGCAGACTTCCACAGGCTTTTGAACAAATCCTTGCTCTGCACTTCCATTCCAGGGACTGCTGGTAAAAGAGCTGACGCCCACTTACAGGAAACACAGCAAACTGTGGGGCATGTGCACCCATGGGAAACTTATCCAAGACGCAGAAGCACATCTTTAGTTCCTTTGGATATAAGCAGGTCCTGGCCTTAACTGACCTCTTTAATCCAGAGGTCCTTTTGGAAAGAGAGCATATGCACTCAATGTTTAAAGAGGTCAAAAAAAAAATCAAACATGCATGTAAGTGTTTCTTCAATGCTCTGGCAGAAAGATAAAAGAGTGAACAATCAGTACTTTGTCAAAAGTGTTTTTGCCCGACATAAAACACTGAAGCTTGTGCTGCTCCTGCATCAACATGTTATTTTAGTGATCAGATCACAATTTAACAACTTTAACTGAAGGAGTGAACACAACCAGGATATGATGGGGCAGACTGAACCCTGGTCACCTGTGATCCAATGAAATGAGATTCTAGACACATGCTCACATAAAGATGCTCATCGACTGGAGGCAAATTTACAAGATCCAAAAAGAAAAAAAAAAGCATCACTAAGAAAACTTTTAATCAAAATGTGATTTTTGATTTTTTAACAGCAAACGATTAACAGCCAATACCCAAATGGAAGTAGTGATAAAATGATAAATTTATGCTTTTTTTGTATGTGATCAGGTAGTTCCCACTGAGTTTAAAAACCTCTTTTGTGAAATAGAGACCTGGCCAAGACAGACAGCAGCAAAAACACTAAGTTACAGACGCAAACAGTTTACAAAACACAACATTATGGATTTAAGTAGAACCATCTCTGAGTCATTCTAGGAATCAGTTGTTCAAACAGCCGAGCTAAAGCACTGACATCGACAGAATCTGCTTCCATATCTTTCCTTTTAGATTTAAAAACATTCAAGGGCATCAATATTCTGCAACTGATTCCAGACTGAGGGTGCAGAGTACCTGAAAGCCCTTTTCCCAATTCCCTAGGACATGACACAAGTGACACAGGGAGTGACACAAAGTGAATGTGTTTCATCTACATGTCCAACATGACACTGTAGAAACAAACAAACAAACAAACAAACAAACAACAAAAATACGGTATTAACAGGTTTCCATTGTTTTAATCCTCTGTTTCTGCTCTGGGGGATTAAAAATGACAAAAGTTTCTCATTTCGGTTTCATTCCACGAACCAGTGCAAAGCCCTGATTACGACCCTGCAAAGGTCGGTGTGAGCACATAACACAAGGCCCAAAACCAATATTACATTAATGGCCTTACTTCTAATGGCCACTGTCACTGGGTCCTCAGGTAGTGCTGGATCAAAAACTGATGACTGACTCTGTGGTGGAAATCACTGCATGGGTTCAAAATCACTTCCAGCCTGCATCCCAAAATGCAACTTCCAACTGTACCATACAGAGGAAAAACCTTCTTCAGCATGATCCAGAAACACCAGTGAGACCCAGGCCTGCTGGAGATGGACTGTGAAAAAGTGAAAAAGTGTCCAGTGGTCTGACAAATCAAAGTTTGACACTCCTTTAGGAAATCACAGATGCTCCCACCCTCTCTCTAAAAAGCAGTGGGACCACCCTGCTGCTTTTCAGCACACAGCTTAAAAGCTACAAAGCATGATGGTTTGGGTATGCTGGGGCAGATTGCACATCTTGAAGGCACCTCAGATGCGAAACATTAAATGTATGTTTTAAATTAACTGCTTCCATACAGCCAACGCCTCTTTCTGGGACTACCTTTCATATTTCAGCAAGACACTGCCAAACCACATTCTAGATGCACTACAACAGTGTGGCTCTGTAGTAGAAGAGTCTGGGTGCTGAATCAGCAGCTCCAGACTTGTCACTTTCTGATAAGGTTTGGCAAATCATGTCACACAAAACCCAATAAAAGACACCAAAACCCAGTATCAGAGAAGAACAGGACACTTCACCTTCAAACCTCCAGAAACTGGTCTCTTCAGTTCATCACAGCCTTTGCTCAAATTCCCACAACCCCCCTGCATTCTGTTCCACTTATTTGATTTCCACAGCTCCACTCCTTTGAGTGCTTTCTGAATTCACACGAGTATACTGTTAATTTGTTTACATATACTTACTCTAGTGTTTCAATATTTAATGACCCCCCTCCTCCTCCTGTCTCCTTTCCCGTGCGTCTAAGCGATAAACTAGCTGCTAAACTAACCTTAAGCAATAGCCATTGAGTGTTTTTCACATCAATATCACTACCAGAACACTTGAGAAATGATATTGGCAGAGAAAGGTAAAATAAAATCCTAAATGTGTTTGTTGAAAGGTCCAGGGGGCCCAATTCCAAGGCGTCCAGAAAAATTTAGAACCTTGGAAGACGACTCCAATGCATCGACGGAGCCAAAACCGCTCTGCAGCACCTGGCTGCTCAAAGCTTTGAGAATAATAATAAGATGTGTTTGCAGATGTGTGGTTTTTGCCATGTTATTTTTCTCTTCATCCACATACATCTACATTGTGCATTGATATGTAAGTAAGTGTAACATGCGATGCATCCCTTTCTGTTTCCTTTGTTTGCACTGAGTGTGAGACAGAGCTGGTCAAATATTTTGGATTTATTTTGCGCTCTCCGCCCTGTGTGAGTGTGTAACAGGTCATAAACATGCAGGAATGTTCCTATTGGATGGTTTCCAGGAAGCATCTGGTGAGCTCTCTGAGGTTTCCCCCTTCATGCTACATTTAGTGAACGTATGTGAGGGTGTGAGCATCACTAAAAGACTTCTGGATCACAAACTTTCCTGATCATTTCAGCACTCTCACTCCTTATCTTCCTACCTTGATTAATCTTATATTCATTCAGCTCAAACCTGACTCTTTTTCTACATGGTAATTTATAATCATTAGGGTGAAAAGTTCTCATTGGTTTGCTTCAGATCAGCCCAGGAGGACAAATGTAGTTCGCCTCATCACACTCTCCCNATGAAGAAAAGCACAAAGTATTAAACACAATCCCACTCATGATTGCTAATCTTCAGGTCATAACACCCCAGCAGACAATAAAGAGACGCTCCCACACCACAGGAAGCTTTTAAAACCCACAGAGTTCACAACTTGGATCCTCTCTGTCTCTAATTTCCTCTCTTCCTCGCCTCTTTTTTTTTTTTTTACACATTTCCTCCCTTATTTCCTCCTCTTCTCTCCATCCACCATCTGCTTTGCCCGTCAATCATCTTCCTCAGTAATACATTCCCCCCCTGAATGAGAGCTGTGTGTGTGTGTGTGTGTGTGTGTGTGTGTGTGTGTGTGTGTGTGTGTGAGATATTTGACATTGCCTCAGGCTGCTCCCTGTCAAAATTGTCACATTTTGATGAAGCATTGTTGTGGTAGCAGACATAAACTCCAGGTAAAACAGGAAGAAGGAGGAGAGCTCTTCCTTTCCTTCCTTCCTCTTCCTCCTTTTCTCACCTTGAAGTGCTGGGAGCTCTCGTTGATGTTGTCCTCCCTCTGCTTGGCCTCCTCCATCAGCTGAGCATTCCTGTTCTTCTCCAGCTGCTCCTTGTGCTTCATGTTGGCCACCTTCTTGGACTGGTCCTTTATCTGCCTACAAATGCACAAAAAAACACATGAGAGTTAATCCATCACTGACAAGTTTTATTTATAGTGACATTAAAGTGACTGTGAGGACAACATGTATAAAGTAGATGTAGCGACTCCTTGAGCCAGAAATCTCACAAACTGTTGTGATGACATGACCTGTGTCATGGAAAATGAATGGACATCAGAACCTCTTTTTAACCTTTTTTTTTTTTTTTTTTTGACCAAGACAACTTTTCACTGGGAACAACGAGACAAGGTAATGTTTTTATCAACCGTTACATTTGTGACATGAAACATTAGTGAATCTAGGTTATGTCCTACCAGTGATCATCTACCAAGTCCAACTGAAGAGGAGTTATGTTTGGTTCTATGGATGGATGAAGGTTGGAATAAACATCAGCACAAACAGTTTAGCTCCTGTTTTTGTTTCTAGCTTGTGTTTAAGCCTTTAGCTTGTGTGTTAGCTTTTGGCTTGGTTCTTACCATTTAGCCCTTGTTTTAGCCTTTGGGCTTGTATTTTAGCATTTAGCCTATGCTCTATCACTCTCCTGTTTAGCTCCCTTCTGCTCTTCTGTCCCTGTAAGACAGTCCAGCTCCTGTTTCCACTATTAATACTAAAAAAACCACAGAAATCGATTTCCCGAGAGAAAAACACAGATCTCGCTTATCACTGCTAAACTTGGTCAGCCAACATGATGTTGTCAAAGAAACTTTGGGAAACCATAAGTCAATCAGGTTCAATACAACCTGATTGGGAAGCTGATAAAAAGCATTTAGAAATAACCTATTTGAGTTCTGATAATCTCATTTTAAATTACTATGATCACGTCTAGAGATGAGACTTTTTCAAGTCCTCATAGGGACTTTAAAATGGGTTTATAAAAGGTAAAGCAGGTTGAACTTCTTTGGACTTTTTAGAGTGAATCTCTGGATTGGAGATAATCATCTTGAGCCACACTGGAAATGCAAGAGGCGGGCTTTGAGCCTCCAGACAAACAGCTACAAGGTAAACTGTCCACCAGTCAGGAGAGCTGTCACTGATGAGGCAAACTTGTATTCATTATATCTCTTAAAATACCACCAAACATGCTTTGATCTTACAATAGATTTATCATGGCCCCTGTTATTAATCATGCCCTAAATGATGTGTATTTCATACATCAAGTGCATTAACAAAACCAAACTCTATCTAGTCATATCTCACTAAACTCCTTCTGGACTGTGCATAAGCTGCTTGTATGAATATAAAGCTCTGTACATTCAGCAGAAACTCAACAACTTTTACAGCTAATGTCTTTGAATTAATGTTTTTATCATTAAGTGAAAATGTGAGAGTTTAAAATACACATCAGAGTACAGGAGACATGATCAAAGCAGAAAAAAATTTCAATATTCAAATATTTGAGTCTAAAAATGTTGTTTGAGGTCAAAATAATCCAAATCTGAAAAACAATCCTGATCAAATCCAGATCCTGATCCTGACAGAAAAACATCCTGACATATTTTACCCATATTGCCCCCAAATGGAGAACATTTTCCTTGGTTTGAATCAGAGTTCACTGATGTTTACGCAGCATGTAACACTGCAGTAAACTGAGCACTTATTATCTGGTATCAAGACAAACCTGAGGGACAGGTGAGCTTTGATTTCATCAGCCTGTGATGATGGAACAAGGAGGTTTGAGCACATGAAGAGACAGATTTTTACAGAAATCACTCAAATGTTTACATATGCTACTTTCACAGTGAACAAACATGTCAGTAGGAGTCACTGACCCTTAGTTCTTTTCACATAACTAAACAAGGCCTACTTTTCAAAAATAATGTGGACCTTTTATTAGAGGCATTATGTTAATTATTTGGGATGTTATTTAGACATTTTAATCACTAATTGGCTGATCCTTGAATTGATTTGAATCTGCCTATCTATTCATTAGTCTGTTTGACATTATCATCCATTTTAAGACTTCATATTTGAAGCACTGTGTTCATTTTCATGGACAAGCTGCTGCATAAATATTGCCCCTCGTTTGGTTAATTGAGTCATTTGGATTAAATTGAACTGGATTTTGAATTGAAACAGTTCTCTGGAGAAGCTATGCACAAACTTTATTTTCCTTTCTAATTTGATATCAGAAAACTTGGAAAAATGGAGAAACCATAAGCACACACACACACACACCACTTGGTCCAAACCATCTCCCTCCAAACATTTGGAACATGCTGTCTGTTATTTCCATTAAGATGACAGTGAAATGTGATTAACAATTGTGTGTAATACAATGCTGCAGTGTAATCCTCCAGGTCGAAATAACGTACAGATTGGTACAGGAATTCAATAAAAGGGATGAATTAATGACGAGATGACATTTGAGAATTTTCCGTGGTGGGAGGTATGAAGGTCTTTTCACGGAGGGATTACTGAGTGTCGGGAAGCCGAGGCTAAATCATCATGTTGGGGATGAGAAGGAGGGAGACAGAGAGAGGGAGAGAGAGAACAATACAGACAGAGAGTGAGAAAGAGAGAGAGAGGTTCCTCGTGGGAGCAGCAGGCCTGTGAGATGGTTTAATCCCAGTTCAACTGTCTGGAAGCCATCGTGCCTCTGTCACAGACCTATCAGCTATCACAGCAGCTTGACTTGATCAGGACGTGTCATACCTTTCTCACACACGCACACACATACGCACACATACGCACACACATGTGGACTAACCTAAGCTAAAGCCGTTTAGGTTTAACAGAGTCTACTGAATCATGACACTGATGACAGATAAGTCAAACAGAAAGGATGAATGTGCAGGCGTTGACGTCCGTCGAAGACAAAACTCCTGACTAACCCTGTTCAATCGTGCATGAGTCCGTGGGTCCTCTGTATGTTTGCATTTCTAAAATGTTAGTGTAGTAAGTCTGTAAAATGTTTATGCAAGCGTAAGCATTCCTGTTAGCGCAGACTTCCAAAGGCTTTTGAACAAATCCTTGCTCTGCACTTCCATTCCAGGGGCTGCTGGTAAAAGAGCTGACGCCCACTTACAGGAAACACAGCAAACTGTGGGGCATGTGCACCCATGGGAAACTTATCCAAGACGCAGAGGCACATCTTTAGTTCCTTTGGATATAAGCAGGTCCTGGCCTTAACTGACCTCTTTAATCCAGAGGTCCTTTTGGAAAGAGAGCATATGCACTCAATGTTTAAAGAGGTAAAAAAAAATAAAAAATCAAACATGCATGTAAGTGTTTCTTCAATGCTCTGGCAGTAAGATAAAAGAGTGAACAATCAGTACTTTGTCAAAAGCGTTTTTGCCCGACATAAAACACTGAAGCTTGTGCTGCTCCTGCATCAACATGTTATTTTAGTGATCAGATCACAGGAAGGAGTGAACACAACCAGGATATGATAGGGCAGACTGAACCCTGGTCACCTGTGATCCAATGAAATGAGATTCTAGACACATGCTCACATAAAGATGCTCATCGACTGGAGGCAAATTTACAAGATCCAAAAAGAAAAAAAAAAAGCATCACTAAGAAAACTTTTTGATTTTTTACAAACGATTAACAGCCAATACCCAAATGGAAGTAGTGATAAAATGATAAATTTATGCTTTTTTTGTATGTGATCAGGTAGTTCCCACTGAGTTTAAAAATCTCTTTTTTGAAATAGAGATCTGGCCAAGACAGACAGCAGCAAAAACATTAAGTTACAGACACAAAGAGAAACTAAGTACAGTTTACAAAACACAACATTATGGATTTAAGTAGAACCATCTTTGAGTCATTCTAGGAATCAGTTGTTCAAACAGCCGAGCTAAAGCACTGACATCGACAGAATCTGCTTCCAAATCTTTCTTTTTAGATTTAAAAACATTCAAGGACATCAATATTCTGCAACTGATTCCAGACTGAGGGTGCAGAGTACCTGAAAGCCCCTTTCCCAATTCCCTAGGACATGACACAAGTGACACAGGGGGTGACACAAAGTGAATGTGTTTCATCTACATGTCCAACATGACACTGTAGAAACAAACAAACAACAAAAATACGGTATTAACAGGTTTCCATTGTTTTAATCCTCTGTTTCTGCTCTGGGGGATTAAAAATGACAAAAGTTTCTCATTTCTGTTTCGTTCCACGCACCAGTGCAAAGCCCTGATTACGACCCTGCAAAGGTCGATGTGAGCACATAACACAAGGCCAAAAACCAATATTACATTAATGGCCTTTCTTCTAATGGCCACTGTCACTGGGTCCTCAGGTAGTGCTGGATCAAAAACTGATGACTGACTCTGTGGTGGAAATCACTGCATGGGTTCAAAATCACTTCCAGCCGTGCATCCCAAAATGCAACTTCCAACTGTACCATACAGAGGTAAAACCTTCTTCAGCATGATCCAGAAACACCAGTGAGGCCCAGGCCTGCTGGAGATGGACTGTGAAAAAGTGAAAAAGTGTCCAGTGGTCTGACAAATCAAAGTTTGACACTCCTTTAGGAAATCACAGATGCTCCCACCCTCACTCTAAAAAGCAGTGGGACCACCCTGCTGCTTTTCAGCACACAGCTTAAAAGCTACAAAGCATGATGGTTTGGGTATGCTGGGGCTGATTGCACATCTTGAAGGCACCTCAGATGCGAAACATTAAATGTATGTTTTAAATTAACTGCTTCCATACAGACAACGCCTCTTTCTGGGACTACCTTTCATATTTCAGCAAGACACTGCCAAACCACATACTAGATGCACTACAACAGTGTGGCTCTGTAGTAGAAGAGTCTGGATGCTGAATCAGCAGCTCCAGACTTGTCACTTTCTGATAAGGTTTGGCAAATCATGTCACACAAAACCCAATAAAAGACACCAAAACCCAGTATCAGAGAAGAACAGGACACTTCACCTTCAAACCTCCAGAAACTGGTCTCTTCAGTTCATCACAGCCTTTGCTCAAATTCCCACAACCCCCCTGCATTCTGTTCCACTTATTTGATTTCCACAGCTCCACTCCTTTGAGTGCTTTCTGAATTCACACGAGTATACTGTTAATTTGTTTACATATACTTACTCTAGTGTTTCAATATTTAATGACCCCCCTCCTCCTCCTGTCTTCTTTCCCGTGCGTCTAAGCGATAAACTAGCTGCTAAACTAACCTTAAGCAATAGCCATTGAGTGTTTTTCACATCAATATCACTACCAGAACACTTGAGAAATGATATTGGCAGAGAAAGGTAAAATAAAATCCTAAATGTGTTTGTTGAAAGGTCCAGGGGGCCCAATTCCAAGGCGTCCAGAAAAATTTAGAACCTTGGAAGACGACTCCAATGCATCGACGGAGCCAAAACCGCTCTGCAGCACCTGGCTGCTCAAAGCTCCGAGAATAATAATAAGATGTGTTTGCAGATGTGTGGTTTTTGCCATGTTATTTTTCTCTTCATCCACATACATCTACATTGTGCATTGATATGTAAGTAAGTGTAACGTGCGATGCATCCCTTTCTGTTTCCTTTGTTTGCACTGAGTGTGAGACAGAGCTGGTCAAATATTTTGGATTTATTTTGCGCTCTCCGCCCTGTGTGAGTGTGTAACAGGTCATAAACATGCAGGAATGTTCCTATTGGACCCAAAGGTCCTTCGTAGACCACTCGAGAGACTCCAAAGGGGGAAGTACGATGTAAATCACTTGCATACACTCCCACACTCGTAGTGATTTTCTGAAGACCTAGTGTTTGAAAGGACTAGTAAAGTCGTGAGAGTGAGGAATAGAAGGATGGAACTAATTAGAATATAAGTAAGTCGAGTTTGGACTGAGAAAAAGATGTTGGTAATTTATAATCATTAGGGTGAAAAGTTCTCATTGGTTTGCTTCAGATCAGCCCAGGAGGACAAATGTAGTTCGCCTCATCACACTCTCCCCGTCTAATGCAACATTAGTCTTCCCCCCCGGATGAGATGTTCTCATCAGACCATGGACCACTTCTTCTCTCATTTCCTCCCTTCCTCTCACTCCTTCAACATCCTCTTCTGTCACTTCAGTCTCTTCTGACCTTACTTTCCCTGAAACTCTTTCATACCATGACAAACTTTCTTGTCTAGCACTTTCTGTTCTTAAGTGATGCTTTAAACAAGAGTGCTATTTTTATAGTAGTTCATCACATGTAACAACTGATACATGATCAGTTTATATGACATTAAACCTAAATGAAATACATTTCCACATTATTCTTTCAGTGCTTGTCCACGAGCTTCGTCCAAGCTAGACTTAAACCTGATTTAAATGTCTCATCAGTTTATAAAAAGTTCATGTTGTGCATCCAAGTGTTTGATTCTACTCTTAAGTCAGGGGTCTCCCAACTATCTCAAAGGGGGCACATTTGATCTTGTGGATACCAACAACTTACTGACATATCAACTGTGAAAGGTAAATATGAATGCTCTATTGATAACTCTCTTTTTTTATCATTTCTGAAAAGAATCAGTCTTACATGACAGTTATGAATAGTGATGGGAAAATACTTCTTTTCATTGTATTGAATCAGTAGAATCAGTTCACCAAAGTGATTCGTTCAGTACTTCTTCCTGGCTCCAACTGTGTACCAGAATTAAGCTAAAACACAGCCTAAAACAGTCAGCTGAGTGAAATTAGATGCAATATACAAGCTGTTTGCAAACTGTAAGCAGTTATGAGAGAGGAAATGCATTTTCATCACACTTGAATGATAAATAAAAAGTGTTCACCTACACTTTTTCCTCCTGTTCACCTACAAATCCATCCATAACCTGGCCCCTCCATACCCGTCTGACCTTCTACATGTCAACGTTCCCTCTCACTCTCTCAGATCTTTCTCCTCCCTCCCCCTCACAGTACCTTCTGCCTGCCTCAGCACTATGGGGAGCAGGGCCTTCAGCCGCTCTGCTCCCCAGCTCTGGAACTCACTGCCCCCGGATCTCCATAACTCTGCCACCCTCTTCATCTTCAAATCAAAACTCAAAACTCATCTGTTCAGAAATACCTACTGTCTGTAACTGCTCCATATTGTCCTCACTGTATTACTTTATCGCTTTTATGTTTCTATTTTTTAACTCAATTTTTTATGTTTTTACCCTCTGTAAAGCGACCTTGGATGTCTTGAAAGGCGTTTTGAAATAAAATGTATTATTATTAAATAAAATATTTGGGCTTTCTATGATTTTTAAGATATGAGAGGAAGATTTAGAGCTGGGCTTGGGAGACACAAAGCTCCTAGCTGACTCCGTCCTGTTGGTTCAGTCAGTGCGTGTCACTGACATTTAAGTGAGGGAGGGGGGATTCTTAGTGTCTGGGGAAAGAGACATGAGATGGTAAAGAAGACAGGTCAGGAGGGTCGTTCATGGGGCTTAAGGTTGATCCACCACCCACTTACACTATCTATTTACTTAACCTTTAGTTAACCAGGTAATAACCTATTGACGTCAGGATCTTTTTTGCAAGGGTGACCTGGCCAAGAGGGCAGCAGCACGCATCGTCAACAAGAATTTGACAGAAAACAACAGTTTACAGTGTGAAAACTGATTTACAGAATAAAGTGCATGGCCTTGCTCACAGATTACAAATCAGAAGCACTGACACTGTCCAATTGACTCACATACTCTGTTTCTTAAAACCGAGCTGAATGCTTTTTATAGGCTCACATACATAAAAACTTATGGACATTGTGTATTTAAAAACATTAGAAATTATGTTTCGAGTGGTAAATAAAACAATTCCTGTTGCAATTCAAAAATTGTTAAAGCTAAGGCAGGGGATTTATAACTTAAGAGGGTTACTGATGTTTGAAACTCACAAAATCAGGACTAATCTCAAGTACAGGTGTGTGTCAGTTTTGGGTGTTAAATTATGGAATGGACTAAACAATGAAATAAAGACATTTAATTCTATGTCTATATATTTAAGAAGACTTTAAAATCTAAGATTATCAAAGTTTACAATGAAATTTGATTGAACTCAATTTTTGAGTTTAAGCCTTCAAGTGTTTTGAAATAATGTTCTGTGTACTGATGTTTACAGTGAATTATTCAGTTAATCCTATGATGGTATAAGGTAGGCTTCAATAAGCCTTGGGGCTTCAGCCTATTCCTTTTTCGGTTGCTGTTTGTTTTCTTTTTTTGTATAAACATGATTTTATTTTGTTTCATTTTTTTAACCGAAATAAAGCATTTATTCATATTCATATTCAATGCTCCAAGCGAAATGAGATCCATCATTTTTAAGTAACTTTGGAGAGAATTACATGAAGTGGGAGCAGCAAAATAAAACTTTTCTTCTCAATCCAGTGTGAACATGAGGAACAGACAGTTTGAAGACCTCACAGGAACGACAAAGCTTAATAACTGATTGTTCTTTGGAGATAAGGACATGGATAAGAAGGCATCAACCCTAGAAGAGCTTTATAGATCAGCTTCAACCAGTGGATGTGCCTGTGCACCTTCAATGGTGGCCAATCTGAGATTCTGTACAATTCACAGTGAGGAGTGAAGTTACAAAGTTACAAATCTCAACGCGCAATGATAAACAGTGTCCAATGACTGTAAGCATTTGGCTGAGGCGCTCATATACAGTACATGACCATAATCATCACCATCACCACTAGAAGATAATCAGGCTGAATATCAGGGCTGATCTTGGTCTCAGACCTGTTGTTTGGGCCTGGATGTTGGGAAGGCTGAATCACATTAGACTCGGCCCAGGCTTTAGCTTCATACAATCAGCCAATGTTCAGTCTAAATGTAGTTTAGTAAGCTTCACTAGATAGACCTTGGTTCAATTTGTGCACAGGACAGAAAGTGTAAATGTACACATCATTTAGGATGATTAACATGATTGATTTCACTGACATGATTAATAAATTGTAAGATAAAAGCTGTGGAATCTGGTATGAAACTGAACCTGCTTCTGGACAAGCTTGACTTAAACGCTTGGGTATTTCACCCTCTGCTTTAAAGATCAGTAGTTTCTTCTTGAACTTGATGGCTCTGCTCGGTGCAGGCAAAGTTCCAATGCAAAATACTTCCTTCATGACCCTTCAGAAATCACTTTCAACAGCTGAAGGAAAAACCGCAGGATGAGGAGGAATCACAGGAGAGTTCACTTTACCCACAACGCAGTAAACACCACTTGTAAAAGAGAAGAAAAAACCACATCCGCGCACAAAACCATACAGTCATCGACACATCAGAGGGAAGTGAAGGCAAAAATTAGCCAAAACTGTGATGAAAGGAAGGGGACACGCTTCTCACTCGGTGCCATGGACTGTTCCAAACACAAGCTGCTCTCTATCTGAGCCTCTGAGCTGGACCACACACTAGTATTCAAAGTGCACACACAGATCTGAATGCATCAGCACGTAACATAACATAAAGCAAATATGCACACTGACAGCACTTTGAACTGTGAGAGATTTAGAGACTTCAAAAATGCACTGACCTCAAACACACTCATAGAAGTTATATAGAAGTTATATATAACACACACAAAGTCTACAAACATAGAGTTCATTAAAGTTTAAAGATGGAAAAAATATTTCAAATTGCAGCCAGTACTTTGAATGTTAGCACGCACAAACACACGCACGCACACACACACACACTGAACACACAATCTCTTCAATACAAACTGTTTTAACTCCCTCATTAGCATGCAGCTGATATTCAGGGAGCCACATTAAGGTAATATTAATATTACATTTGGAGTCCTGTATAAATATTTGATCAGAAATGCTCCGGGGTCTTGTGTATGTTTACTGCACATAGTTCACCCAACATTAACATCAAGGATTTCCTCTGAAACTGTTTGAATTCTGTATTTCTTTTGAAAATACAGGAAATGTTGGTTTGCTTCACTAAGCCCATAAAAGCTGTAAGACTTGAAAAGAAAGATTCAAAAACACATTACTTTAGCCTCTGTTGGTTTAGGGGAGCTTTCAGCGAAAAGAAAAGATTTTTAGAGGAGTAAAGAAAGAAAAAGCAGATTGTGGAGAAACTGAAAGGGCGTAAGAAAAGAGGATTGAGGGCAAACTTTCACAAAGAGGGTCACTAAAATCTATAGCCATAAAAACTCTGCGATACTCCAACAGAAGACTTTCTTTAACAGCTTTGGGCAGGATGATAACAAACCACTTTACAGCATGTATGTAAAGTCAGAAGTACTGAGCTTAAAGTGTTTAGACAGCAGTAACAGTGTACGCATGTGACAGAGAGCTGGAGTTGATCTTGGCTATGTCTTTGTTGAACATGGAGAACAACAGAGCCTCAGACTGAAACACTGACACTCTGCACCAAAGTCTCATATTCATCTTTGATCTGACCCTCGATTGTAACTTTGTTAAGTCAACAACACAAGAAGAGGACTTTTATAAAGTATCAATAACTCAAAGCTGATGTGGAATACAATGATGAGGCCAAAGGCAGAAGCTCTCAAAAACACTTTGACTCAAAGCAGACAGGATTCGGTAAAGACCCCCTGAGACTTCAGAGGCTTTATGTTCTTCTCTTTTGTTTATGTTTGAGGCTTTGATAGATTTATTCAGCAGCCAACATGGCAAGTATAGACTTATTTTTCCTTATGTGTGACACACTGTATGTATATCAGTAGATGTCTGTTTGAGAGCATCTTTTATTTCCCAGCTTTCTTACTGAGCTTCAAACTGTGTAGGATGCTTGATTTTGATTGGTCAAAACCCCTTGACTATGGTGATTAACTGTCATTAACATGAGAAACACCACAGGCAGACTGATCTCGTCACGTCAATTCAATCAAGGATCAGAGAGGCTTCGACTGCAAAGTGAGGGGAGACCACTAACATCTGTTAGCATCGTATTGATATACCATGAAGCTAAATGTTAGTTTCAGTTTGGTGCTAATTCCACAGGCTAAGCAACTGGATACTTTCATACTAGATCCTGTCCAGCAATCACAGCAACAGCAGCAGAGCAGGTGAGGGAAACTTCAGGTTGCTGGTAGCTACGAAGAAACATCAACTGTGAGCGAGTGGTGAGTTGAGTTAAAAGTTGAAGCATTTAGTTTATATTAGTGGTGCAACAACCACAGAGCTCAGAGAAGACAGTAAGTTCAATAAGGACGGGTTGATGATGACAACTGGATGATAAGACTACATTGGAGTGGAACGCTGACTGACCACGAATCACCAGGAAACTTTTTTAGGGAATTAAATCTATATTAGTCTATAAGATAATCTTCTCATTAATGTTTTTTTTTACCAATGTGTTTACATCGTAGCCCTGCCATTGACTGGTGACCAGTCCAGGGTGTACCCCGCCTCTCGCCCAATGACAGCTGAGATAAGCTCCAGCCACCCGTGACCCTGAATAGCAGGATAGATGGTTAAGAAAATGGATGGATGGATGTTTACATCTTAAGTCAGTGGCTGGGTAATGAATGAAACAATATATAGTTACCAGGTAGTTGTGGTAAATACATATAGGCTACAGTGCTTGAGTTGAGGGGGGATGGTAATGCTCCTGAAATTCAAATGTTAGAAGTCATCTCCCTTTATCTATCAACCCCTCATTGATTTTAATCAATGAATGTAGAAACATTACTACTAATCACAATCTAAGGTATTTGGGGTTTAATAGGTTAAGAAGTTAAAGGTAAGTCAAGAGTCAGAAATATCAGTTGTTACATTTCATAAACCAACCATGATGTCACCAAAGTTGTCATCTCTGAACATAGCAATAACAACAACAGCACAGCTGATGATGTAAGGATGGAGGTAACTGTTTTCTCTCCTAACACTAGAAAGTTGACTTGAGTTGGGCTTCTCACTAGGCTAATGTTAGTTTTGATGTCATCGTCCAGGTTGAGTCATAGATGTTGTTAGTTTGTCTGGAATTCTTCGGGCAACAAAAGCAGGAATAGAATTCTGATATTAGAGGCAGGGAAAGTAAATGTCGCCAACATTAATGACATTCATCATATTGAAAAGAGGGATAAGATACTGTGGTCACCAGAGTAATATTCATCTTTGTGTTTTAACAACAATAAAAAGGAGTTTCTCCCATGTGCGTCATAATGTCTTGTTTTACCACTCAACCACTGTAAATATAGAACTACTATAGGAATAAAACACTCAGTTGTCTATGTGACACCACCAATTTGCCAAAGATGGCAGATGACATTTTAGAAATGACAATAACATCCTGATTAAAGGATAGTCTGACATATCAGACAGCAGATATATTCAGCCACTTTTTGCATTGTTCCCTTGTATCAGCACCGGCTGAAACATGGGTGGGTTCGCTGGTGTACTTTTCCTCGTCATGATTTACAGACAGGCATCCACATGCAGACCAGGCCTTGCTCCTCCCCTGCTTGAAGATTGCAGAATGAAGCAACTGCACAACTATATCAGAATATGTGTTTGATCAAGTTGAACAAAGATGAAGCTGTTCCTACAGTTTACAACATACTCCACCTCTCTTTACCATCTTGCTTTAGTATCAAATAAAGTTCAATGAAGGGTTCTTACTTTAAAATTAATACCCGTAACATTTGTTATCATTGTGTCATGTTTATGATGTAAATTGAGGAAGAAAAAGCAGCATAAGCCTCTAATATCAGCCCAAGAGAACTGTCAGGTTGTATCTGTCATTGGCTTAGGGTGCTGAAAAAAAACAGCATCAGCATCAGCCCAAAAAATCCCTATCTGTTGATCCCTAATCTTAATATCTGATTGGTACAGAAACTGAAAAAGAAGTTCAGCTGAGGTGAAGCTTTAAACCTTCTGGCTAACAACTCCAACACGCTCACCTGGCTCTGATTCCCTCTTACCATGCACCTCTCAGCCTCAGTGTCATCACAATGAAAAAGCTTCACTGCAGAGATTTGAAGGTCAAACCCCATTTTTGGATCAGGTTGTCATCATGTTTGTTTAATGGGTATTTTAACCTGGAGGAGTTCAGTGGGGCCAGCCTCCCATTTACTGGGGGAAGTGCAGCCTCTCAAACCTTCTACATTTATGTGTTACTATGCTGCAACTTCAGATTGTTTGTTCTTCATGTTATCTGTTCATTATTTAATGTCTTAAATTTCCATAATAAAAAGTGCTCCCTAACTTTTCAGGCTGTGATCCATCACATCAATGAGCAAGTGGTAACAGGCCAATTCAGAATCGATCAGTGCAGTGAAGTGGAACACTATAATAATTATTAAAAGGAATTTAAAAAGGCTCAAGAACACAACTGATCTCCATGTTCAGACAGTAACATCGATAAGACCACATGTGGGTCTGAGTTTAGCCTGGTGTAAAAACAAAGAAACATCATGTTGCGGGTGAAGATCAACCTTCCTGATGTTTTCATAATTCTGATGTGAATACATGGGGCAGCAGAACAGCTTGGAATTAATGAAAAAATTGTATTTGACTGGTTTTAGTTCAGATTCAACCGCTGCTATCATTTATTTTTCAGTTTGGAAGGATTCCTGTTCAGGTCCTGATCCCATTTTTCACAAATTATCGGAAAAAATGGGATCATTACAACATGATGTCTGCAGCTATTACATGTGTTTATTATTTCTGTTTAAAAAATGACCTTAATGATGAAATAATGATGAAAATAGCTGTTCTGTTCAGTCCATATCAGTCTACGAATCAACTTATCAGCTCAAGTGTTGACAAATAGTTTTGCAACACTAAGTTTGTCTGAGTTTCATAACATGTTGTTTATTACCTAATGAACCCAAAGTAAAAGGAAGCACAGACGGTAAATTACAGCCTTTCTCCTATGTAAAGCAGAGATCATCTCTGTGGTCAGTATTAGAGCTGTGTTTTATGGTATCCACCCACCCTAATGAGATTTCCAGACTCAATTTGTGGGAAATCAGAGGCTCACCAATTAATTCTTTTCTACTATTTTAGCTTTAATGATGTATGGAGACAGGAAAGACTGGAAAAAAATGAGTCGATGACTGTGTTTCATGTTTGTGAAATCAAAAAAATTAATGAGTCTGGATGAGATAATACAATAAAAACAAACAAAAACACAGGAAATGTGTTTTAAAAATATGGTTCTGTCTGAAATCATACTTTAGTTTGTTTATGAGTAAAGTTTGTTTATGTTTATGTTAATAATTCAAATCTGCATTTGAACTTCACTGTAGTGTTGTCACCTATTAACTGCAAAAGTCCTTTGTCTGTGTATACGTGTGTGTGTGCGTGTTGCTGCGTCTTGTCACCCATTAGCTGACAAATCCCTGCACCACCTCACTGCTCAGAGCCACACGGGACCTCAAACACACACTCACACACACACACACTCTCTGCAGAAACAATGCAATTCCCTTTAATGCTCCAGAAACCTTGATGTCAGACGTTTGGCAGCAGATGAGGAGCTCCTCAGCTCCAGATCAAAACAGTCAGAAAAAAGGCAAGGTGAAAAAGAGCACACACAAAAAAAGGGACAGAAGAAGAAAAAGAAGTCTTCTGTCGTCGAACAGATGCCACTACAATGCCAAGTTTTTCTCTAGTTTCTCCCCCTCCAGAGTTAAATCAAAAAACACTGGAACAACAGCGATGAAAAGGCTGACAAGACAGCAGGGGGACCAGTGGCTGTGCCGCTAGAAAATGAAAGAAAGAAAGAAAGAGCAAAAAGAAAGCTGGCACCAAGGAGACCTTTTACAGCAGAGCAGAGTGTAAAAAACACTCAAACCACCAGATTTATGCAGGAAACAGAAATAATAAGTGGTTATTATGTGGTGGATCGCAATGTGTAGGTAAGAGAAGTTTTAATATGACTGTGATATGTCTGTTAGAAAAGAGAGATTTCAGGCTTTGCATGCTGAATTCTCATTACAGAGGCACCTCCTGGGTAGAGATGGGAGTATTTGAACTGAAGAAAGAGAAGAAGAAAGACTTTTACAAGTCTTTGCTTATGCATGATTCTTTTTAATGCCAAAATTTAAGGGAAATTTACTTTACTGACAAAACTATATAAATCTTGTCCATTAAGTATGAAGCTACAGCTCAAAGGTAGTGAGCTTAGTTTAAAAAGAGGAAAACAGGTTTCCTTGTTCTTTTCAAAGGTGAGAATCCTGTGAACCACTTGCTTAAAGCTCTCTGTAGAAATATTTTTCTCGTTCTTTAGTCCTTCCAAAAACAGGAGTGTAGTAAGCAGAACTCACACATTTATGCATGGATGCTTTGGAGCACAGTTGTTCAGGTCCCATTTGCACAACAACATTTCACGTTTCCCCCAAAAACACAAAAGAGACGGTGAAAAGTATCTGCATTTGCACAGAAACTTGCCAGGCTTATAGTTGGTGATATAACTGCAGGGGCAGTTTACATGACAACGGTTTAGAAACTGAAGTAGAGGAGAGCTGATCATTGGGTTAATATTCATGGCCCTTTTCCACTGACCTGTCTTAGCCCTACTCTACTCGCCTCTACCCGGTTTGTGTTGCCTTTCCACAGGCGCGGTACTACGAGTCAGACGCCAGTTTTTAGTACCTGTTCTGCTCTGGTTCCGAGTGAGCTAAGTCGGTCCTAAAAGGTGATGTCAATGGACTGCTGGCCACTCATTGGTCAGAGAATGTCGTCACTGAAGCTGTCGTACTTTTCGCTTCTTCTCGCCGCCTGCAGCCTTTTTGCTTTTCTCTCACTGTGACTAAAGCCTGGCTCACACTACAGGATTCTCAGGCCAATTTCACTGTAATGGGAACTTCTTCAGAGACAAGGAAAGCCCAATTTACTTTCTGACTCTGTACAAATCACAAACAACAGACAAACGAATAAGTTAGTGACGGGTCTTTGATGATGTCTGAACCCAACGACACAAAACTACACTGAATGAACACAAAATACCACCTTAAAATGCACCTTCATGATTCCTAAATAAGTTAAAAGTACTTTCTAAATGAAAAAGAAGTTAAGAGCAAAGACAGTTGGGTTTAAAGAGTCTTTTAAATTGATTCAAAGTTGGTCAGCGGACGCTTAGCTAGAAAAAGCAACTTGCTGGGGTTTACGCAGCGGTGAAAGTGAGCCGGTATGGTCCAGTACTGTGTTCCACTAAAAGACTCAGTGATGGTTCACAGCACCAGGAAGATGGGAGAACAACTGTCTCTTTAAAGCCCCCAGTCAGACCCAGTCACAGTTGCACTCTGGGTCAGAAAATGAATCCGTTAGCAACATGCAATCATGAAAACTACTTTGACTGCTTAAAAATTCCTTATAATTTATCCTTTATTGTTTCTGAAATGCCAGTTGGAGTCTGTGCTGAATGGAGACTTTTTTCCTCATGATTCCAACTTTTTACCCAAAAATTCTGAAACTTTATCACAAAATTTTGACTTTATAACTAATAATTTTGACTTATCTCAAAATTCTGACTCTTTATCTCAACATTTTTGACTCTATATCTCAAAATTTCAACTTCTCATCCCAGCATTCTGATTTTTTACCTAAAAAAATTTGATGTTTTATCTCAAATTTTGACTTTTTGTCTCAAAATTTAGACTAAATACGAGCCAAAAATAATCTCAAAAAAGCAAAGTTTCTATTTTTACTTTTTGAACAGGCGGAAATGGGCGTCTATAGATTAAGGTTCAGTATTATCAGTCAATACCTAATCAACTCCAATCCCTAGTTATGTCATGATAAAGAGTTAATAAGTCACTATCACAACATATGTGCATAAAAACAGAGAAATCAATGGCAGTTCTTCACTGTGGAGTGAGCGGCTGAGATTCAATGTCATACTCCATTTGTACCTTCTATTAATATACTTACTTAATTGCGTGAAAATGGAGTTAAATGGCTGAATTTTCCTCCAGAGGATAATAAAGCATTTCTGATTTTATCAATCCTAAGAACTTTGGGAGCTAAATATGCAGTCAGGGGTAAAAAGAGTTTATAAGCCCTAAAACCAAACTAGAACGTTGAACAACTCTTTGAAAATGTGCCCAGCAGTCTGACTTCATGATGGTGATGCTCTGCTGGGATAGAGCCCTTATTCACTTTGAAAGCCTGAAATGTGAACTTAGCCCTAAGATTGTGACAAGAGGAGCAGGGCAGGTGGAAGAGAGACACGGGAGTGCTTCCTCTTCAAAGACGCAGTGATGTGTCACAGAATGAGAGCGGAGTGAAAGTCAAGGTGTCTCCTTCAAAGAAAGACGGAAAGACATGACGGGAATGATTAAAAACAGAGTTTATGACAGAGCGGAGGAGATGAGAGAGCGTCTGGATGCAAGGACAAGAAGTGTGACAATGAAGGAGAGCGTGATGGGAGAGGGAGAAGAAGAAAAATAGACATGCAGTACTAACCTTGAGGCAAGACTGGGTAGAGCAGGAGGCAGTGTTGCATTGTCAAGATAAAAGAAAGGGAAAGGGAGACAGAGAAGGAGAGGTGAAAGAGTTGAGTGCTAGGTTAGCTTGATCACAATTCAAAGAGGAAAGAAAAGAGAGAGAGGAAAGACAGACAGTGAACTACAGAGACAGAAGCATAGAGACAGGCATTAGCAGGCAAACAGGCAGACAGACAGAGAAAATGCAGGCATGTCACTTCAGTATAAGGGTTAGAAGAGACCGGCTCACCTCACACGGCCTCCATGGGAACATACACAAAGAAAACAGCACACACAAACCATAGAGAAGCAGCATTTAGCCAATCAAAGCATGAGCTGCGAGCCCGCTCATGATGAATTATTTCAGCTTCAATCGTTTCTGATGCTGCAGACGACTTCGCTCACTCCCCGCTGGGGGACACTTGAGAAGCACGCGGCTCCTCAGAATCTCGGAGCAGTCTCAACCAAAAGGCCTACAGCGTGTAATCATCAAGATATAAAATCTGAAGAAAATTTGCTTCCTAAATTGGTCAACCTCAAAGGTTTTCCACGCGATGGCTCGTTGTATGTTTGGTTGAACTGGCAGAGCCTGAAACTCTGGGGCGAGCTTTTGCCTGGGAACACACACTAATGATGCCGTGCCAGAGACAAATTGTCCATTACAGAACAATATAACACGCAATAAACTTCTCTAATTTCCCATAACTCAGGTTTATACTCTTCATTTCTGTAAACCGCCTGCATTTTTCTCTCAGTTTCCTCCAGTCCACGGTCTTTCCTGTCAGCTTCATTCTGTTTCTCTCTCCTTATCGTGGTATCTGTTCTTCTTTCCTCTGCCCCTGTCTCCATCCGTTGTTTGGTTTGTGTCTTGTTCTTTTTCTTCCCTCCTCCACCATCTTTTCCCTCTTCCTCTTTTGCCTGTTTTCCACTCTTCTTTCCAAATCCTTTATTTTGGCCCTCATGGCAAATTTTCAGCTCCATTTCCCCTCAGTGTGAAGTCATCCAGTCTGCTCCAATTACCATCCTAGTTACAGAAATAAATAAGCTGGTACCATTTCAGCTGCTTTTACACTGCAGAGACGCTTGAGTTCTAACCTCGTTCAGACTCCATGTAATCTTTTTATCAGAAGTGTTCACCCCACTCTCTTGTAGCCCAAGGTTAGCCTTGTTGTCTCGCTGAGAGATGGCCACAGGCTAATGTATCCTCCTCTGATCTACCTGTTAGCTCCAGGCTAGGTATGAAAATTCACAGAGGGGTGAGGTAGCCTTTGGATAAAGTCAGGCTTCGAACACTTTGTGCCTTAGGGTCAGTGCTTTCAGCCCCTTGTTGCTGGTTGTATTAATCTGCTATGGTGGGGTATGGCTCTCCAAACTACTATTTATAAAAACTCACATTAACAAATGACATCCCATTTGTTCAGTGCAGGTCTTTTTCATTATATTGCTAATATTAAAGAAGTAAAGATTTTGATTCTTCTACAGGCCAAATATCACTAGAGCTTGATGGTTGTTGTTCATTTCTGTTCAAACAAAGACTACAAAACACAGAGAGTCTTGTTTATATTTAACTGTGTTTGTCTGCATTAATGAAACTCAACACATTTATCTGTTTACTCTTAAAGCAGGGATGTCCACGCTTTTTTTAAAGAGGGCCACATCTGATTTTGTGAAAAAAAACTCAGGGATAGTGAGTCTTGCTTTAAAAAAAGTCTCTACATTTGCTCAAACCTCCTTGTTCCATCATCACAGTCGGATGAAATCAAAGCTCACCTGTCCTTCAGGTGAGTCTTGATATCAGATGATAAGAACACAGTTTACTGCAGTGTTACATGCTGCGTAAACATCAGCAAACTTTGCTTCAGACCAGGGAAAATGTTCTGAATTCGGGGGCAATATGGGCAAAATATATCAGGATGTTTTTATGTCAGGATCAGGATCTGGATTTGATCAGGATTGTTTTTCAGATTCAGGCTATTTTGACCTCAAACAACATTTTAGACCCAAGTATTTCTCATCTTTCCATTCTTATGCACCAATTTTTGACTTTTCCGCTCTATTTAATCTCTTAGATCTGGCCTCACATTTTTGTGTCATGATTAAAACTTTTATTTAAAGACGTCCACTGTAAGAGCTGTTGAGTTTCTGATGAATGTACAGAGCTCTCGTTTCAAACAAGCGACATATGCACAGTCCAAAAGTAGTTTAGTGAGACATTACTAGACTACATTTGGACTGATTTGTGACCTTAACAGAAAATGAGCTGAAGTTTCATATTGAATGTAAACACTTATTTCACAACATAAGGGGCTAAGACTAGCTTTTGTAAAAATTTAGCTGGCACAATCATGATAAACAGCTGTCATTACAAACTGTAACTATGATGGTGAAAGTCTTATGCAGAGAAAAAAGTTTTTTTTCTGATTACAATTTTAATTTGGAAAGAGCTGCACTTGTTCATTAAAGTGTACTATTATTGATTCATTAAAGTGTACTATTATTGATTACATGTGCAGCTTAAAGCTGTAGCAACAGTAACTATGGGGGAGGGGCTTAACTCAGAGTCAGTCCTGCTCTTTCTGACCGTTTCACCTACGCCAGTGTTTAACCACATGCCAGACTAAGCCAGGGACATTCCCCCCATTATACATCAATCTGCTCTACGGGACCACAAAATGTGAAAATATCAAATACATCATAACACCCTGTTATGTAACCTCTACAGACCACTTTCCTCACAGTAATGACTGTGGAGGAAAGTTACATTTCTTCATAAGAATCTACTTCATCTTCATTTGACTGTTACAGGATACTGTGGTCACGTTGACGCTGGCAAAGCAGGATTTAATCGCTTTACAGTTTCCTCAAATTAGCCTCCTAGTTCGAGATCTTTAGCATTAGCTGCTTTATTTTTGTGAAAATAAACACAGAGAGAGGAACATTATTCAACTACACGTGAGAGAGGGACTTATGGTGTCACCTTCACACCTATGTTAACTCTTCATTGGTTAAGTTAAAAAAAAATGTGTCCACAAAGCTTGTCCTGCCGTCAATCAGCATCATGTTCACGACTCATATGAACAAAGTCAGAATTCAACAGTATGAAGTCAGCAAGTGCTGAATTATTAAAAGTCTTTTACTGACACAAAGAGGAAAGAATGATTCTTCCGAAAATCATTAACCTCCATTACTCTTACAGTCAAACTGCAAAACACACAGACAGAAAAAGAAAGAGCGAGAGAGCAAGACAGAGAGTGGGGGGAGTTTTGAGTTGGAGTGGATAAAGATCGTGTCCAACAGGAGAAAAGATTAAAGAGACAGAGCAGACAGAAAGCATACGATAGATTTGAAATCAAAGGCTTCATGAAGAATTCAGACAGACAGTGGGAACAGTTTCATGAGCACAGAAAGCTCTGATCTGGTCAAAGTTTACTTTAACACTTCTAAAAGATCAGATGAGCTAAAGACGCCTGACCTGTCTTCACTCCATGTAACCACAGAGGCTTCTTACAGGGATGTGTTACAAATGACAGACAGAGGGAGTAAATACTCTGGTAATAACAGAGATGCAGGCAGGCAGCATGCAGAGAGACGAACAGTCAGATTTAGATAGAAAAACAGAGAAAGGTTAGAACTCGTTGATGAGATAAACATAAGCTGTGTCCTGTTTCAGAGGCAGACTTGTTGCTGAAAGCTGTCCCTTTGAAGACTTCTTCTATGTATCCCAAGATCAATTTTGTGCCAATTCAAACGAGCTGCTGGACCTTCCTAAGGCTGACTCCAAAGTCTAAAATGCACCACCTGCACCCGTCATCAGATATTAAATAAAATTAGCTCCATTGACCGTTCATTCATCAACGACTGTGGTAACTTACAGAAAGGCTAATTGTCATATTCTGTTAAAAGTTAATGTTCCATGTCCCCACCTCAGCACAGATTTCTGCCTCTACAGTTTTGAAGTCCTGTACTGAAGCTACATTACACGAAAACAACCAGAAAACAGGAGAAGAGTCAGAAGGAAACAGGATTTAACTCAGGTTAGAGGCAGACATGAAGAGCAACACTGTGAATCTGTGCTTGATTGTTTGTCCTCACAGATAGAGATGATGTCATGGTTGTGCCACGCTGAACTGTAATTGAACAGTTAAACTAAATCTGAATTTTAGGATCTAACATTGAATTGTATATTTTCGATAACTATGAATAAACTGAGTTGAATTTTCAAAAAGGTAAAACACAAAATCAACTCAATTTCAAACATTACATTTGATTCCAGATCATATTTTTCAAGTACAATATACTAATCCAAACCTGCATGATATTGGAGTTTTGGCTGATTTCCGATATATTGATATTTTACAACTCATTTAGCTGATTACTGAAACAGATATTTATTTTTCGCACACCCATTTGCACAGATCATCAAATCTCTTCTGTATTGGAATTAGCGTTCAGGAAAATGGTGCATACACTTGTCACATTTCTAATGTAATATTCATTTTCTGTGCAAAAAAGATAAAGTGGCACAGGTGCCCTAATGGTTTGGGCCACACTCCTGCAGGTGACCAGGGTTTAAGTCCAGCCTGTGGCCTCTTTCCTACATGTCACTCCCCACTCTCTCTGTTTCCTGCTCTATCCACTGTCTTCTCCTGTTGCATTAAATGCACAAAAACTCAAAAAATAACTTCAAAATAGGAAAAAATACTTCACTGCTTAGTGCTCTCCCTGAGTCAATCATAACAATACCTATGTCAATCATAGCTTATCAGCTCATATCTATAACATTCTACATGTGCTGTGCATCCCTAATTTCTAATGGCACAAATCTCAGCCCATACTGTTATTTCAACATCAGTGTCAGTGATTTTTGGCATGTTGATTTGAATTGAGACCTATCAGA
This sequence comes from Thalassoma bifasciatum, assembly GCA_008086565.1. NCBI lineage: Eukaryota > Metazoa > Chordata > Actinopteri > Labriformes > Labridae > Thalassoma > Thalassoma bifasciatum. The sequence continues at coordinate 78,827 of RPOG01002457.1, forward strand.
TCTTGTGACCTGACAGAGCAGAGATGCATCTGGTGTATTTTCACTGTTTTTATTTTGCAAGTTTTATATCTCAAAAAATAGCTCCATGACAGTGATCATCTCAGTTTTTCCTGAAAGGTCGACACAGCCTTCAAAAGCTGAGTCTTCAAAGGGAGACAACCTCTGAATCAGGACACAGCCACAGAGTAAATAAGAGACAAGTTAGCAGGAAGGAGAAAAGTAGTTAGAAACAGACAAACCATTCCCATTAGCACAGAATACCAACAACCAAAACACTGTGATCTGTCCACACTCCTGCTAAAAGAAAGATTGAGTTAAACTCAGTCAGGCATCCTCTACTGAAAGTAAAACAAAAGTGAGGCGTGAAAACAGAGCCACTAAATGAAAGAGTTGCATCATTGACAGGAGCAGAGGCTCAAAGAGTTGCACTGCAGAGACTCTGGTGCCATACTGTGCCCTGCTTTTACAAACTTCAGGGAGCAGACATGCTGCGGTGTAACAGAGGACAGAAACTTCTACTGATGCACACATGTGTAACAACACAACTGGCCTGGAACTTAACTTCAGGAGATTTTTTCTTTTATTCTTTTTATTCTGCAGATGGTTCCAAAAGTAGTGCGGGAGAAGCTTTTTGTGAACATGCAACTGTTGCTGCAACTCTTTGATTGTGATTATTAGTGAACATACTCAGCTCAGCATCATGTGGAAAAGGCTTGGAAAAGTGAGACTATCCTTGAAAGTCGCAATTAGAAAATGTGCAAGATTTATTTCAATACAAACATGTTTGATTTTAGAAATGACAGAAGGGGACAAATCGTCCGTTTTCATAAGTAAGAAGCAGTAAAATCCACTTGTTTTGCTCAGATGAGGGTACAAACTACATCTGTCAGCCCCCGACAACATGTTGGTCTCAATGGAAGAACCTCTGACTCAACTTGTGGTTCTGCGGTCTGTTGGTGTTCACTTCCGAATGAGAAAAACTGAGCCACTTAGGATAAAACGGTCTGTCAAATTTGTTATTGAAGCATTTATTTCCATATTACTTTTCCACATGGGACTGGTCTCTTTCTCGGTGCCCTAGGATCCCGTCCTCAGACAAGCAGAGTGAGTTTTGTCGTGCATCCGCCCTACAGGGCCACCAACCACTCACGTGCCCAGGTAGTCCCACACAAGCCCCCCCACAGGCTGCTGAGAGGCAGCTGAGGGGGGGGCCTGAGATCGTGACGGCTGCGAGCGCCAAAGATGGGAAGATGAGGGGTTTCTGGGAATGATGGGTGCACACACGCACGCAAACAAAGGAACCGAAGCACACTCACACAGATGTAGAAACACATTACAGGGCACACACACGTTAAAATGAGGAAAGGAAAAAAGATGAAGAAAGAAGAAATGAAGCCGAAGTGAGGGGAGAAAAACAGGGGAGAGAAGGGTGAGAAAAAGGGACGGCTCAAGAGTTAGTTCCAGAGAGATTCCCACAGACTGCAACAGTTTGAAGCTTTAAACTGAATGGAAAATGAGAGCAGCACAAAATTTATATCTCAATAAGACGTGTGAGGACAGTCCAAGTTGTTTTTTACTGCTTCGGTTTGAAAAGGGGAAGAAAAACGTAAAGTTATTTCACCGTAAGTCAGTTTGAATGTCTTGGCTTCACAATGATTTATCTCTCTCTCTCACCTCTCCAACTCGTGAATCTTTTTCTCTTTGTCATTCTTTTCGTTCTCCATCTCCCTCAGGATCTCCAGAAGCCGCTCCACCTCAGATTGAGCTCTCCCAGCATCCTCTTTGTGCTGGGCCACTTCCTTCTCCAGGCTGGAGATGTGGTTGGAGAGTTCAGTGTTGGCCTGGGAATCTGCCGCTGCACTCTGAGCCTGGAGAGAAATTCATTATTAGAAATAAACAGAGGCTCAGCTTTCAAAATTAGGTAACTACTATATGATGGTGAAAGAAAGAAAGACACGCCAATAACAACAAGGAAAGGTGGGGGAGATTTAATGAATCACTTTACACGAAAATACTTCACAAATTCTCACACTATTGAGAAATTGACCCGAAACCGACTACTCTCCTGTAAGTGTCCTTTTGGAGAGTCCTGGTTTGTTTTCTAAATACCGTTGTTTTTCTTTTTGACCTGACAAACTGACACCGACTACAAACCTTGTTTTTGTGGAAACTCCAGAGTAGTGGACACTACTTTAGGGTTTTTTTTGTGGTGCAATATTGATGCTGATAGATGACACAAACAGAATACAGCAGGATATCATGGATTCATGCCAGGCTCTTTTTTTTTTCAGTTTCAAACACAAGTATTGATGTCAAAAATACACAATAGTCCCTTAAAGTTTGTGTGAGAGCGTAACAATTTTTTGCAAATCAAAGTTTGGTCATAAATGAGTATACTCAGCAGCTCATTTTCTCCACATGTTTCAGAGGACTTTTTCAAACCTTTAACTGTCTATAATATAAATATAACTATGGGTCATAAGATATCAAAGAAGAGGAGTGAAAGGCAAAGAGCACTGTCTGCTGTTTTATGCTATGCTTTTCACTTTTTTCACCTCAATACACTTTGATCCTTGCAACAAAAAATCAGTTATCAAAGGACCAACAATCATCTCATAAGACATTATAATATGCTATATAATATGTTATGCTTGTTGTTATAAAGAGTTAACTTATGAGTGTTTACAATGATAGTTATACATGTTTATAAGAATATGATAAATATCTGTATAATGTATTATCTATGTGGGCATTGTCAGTGGGTTGCCAACAGTTATAACATATTAAAATACCCGACCTTATAAGTGATGACTAAATACTTTATAGTGTGTTATTATTATTGTTATAAAGCATTATAGTAACTTATGAATGTTAATAACTGTAGTTATACAGTACTATAATGTCATTATAAGACATTATAAATGTATTTATAATACAGTATAAACATAGGCGTCAAGTAAAGTGTTCCCTAATTCTCTTATTAAGCGCAACTTTTCAGCTACCAATATACTTATTTATCTTTTATGTAATTTTAGGAGAGTCATTTCAATGTTTTGTTCAAACTTTCGGAAAAGTCTCAAGACTGGATTCATAATAGTACAGTGCAGCTCATGCGCCCACTAAATTCATGCAGAGACACTTCTCTATATGTGGATGGTTTAAAAAAAAAAAAAACACAAATTATCCATTTGGAGCAAATCTTTTTCTAATTAAATTTGCTCCATTACAACCAAGACATGATTCATACTTGAAACAATTCATTGGATTTAAATAAATTAATTACACAGAGTTGGTTGAAAGAAATAATTGTAAGTTCAAGTAGGTCGACCCTAATATTATTGCTTTCAAATGACCCAATACATTTACAGTTGACAGTGAATTTAATATATCTCAATGTTGTTGTTTTTTACACTGCTTAAAACATCTGTTGGTCTGCCTTAATAACATTGTTTCAGTTGGTCACACACTAATATTTCCAGTTTTTTCAAATACCTGTTTTATGCTGAACTAACATAATTTAGTCAGCAATAGTTTCAGTCACGTGCATGGTCATTTGGTTCATTTCAAACCATCACCTTGTATAAATCCAACTCAGAATTTAGGCAAGCTAACCCAGACTTTCCATACTTTTAGTTCTCTGTAACCAAACTTGCAAAAGCTGCTCCTTTGCATCTTAAGAAGAACAGTTTTAGCAAAGTAATTTGTATTGAAACTGTGTTTTAAGAAGGAATCCACTTCAGGTCCACAACACAAAGATGAAATATTGAGAAAGTGTGGGGCTTGATGTCATTTTTTGAAATCCTGTTTATTCTCCATGACATCTGTCTGGTTCCAACAATGCAACATTATCACATTTGGAGGAAATATTAACGGACTGATGAGTGTTGAGTATTGCTTATGATCAATACAAAGACTTTTCGGAGAGACATTTTTCTCATTTTCCATAGGGCTTCCATGACTGGAAAATTGGTCAGTCATTTCCAGGTTTTCCAGGTGTTACGACCCCAGCTGTAGGAGCTGCTGGTTGTGTGTGGGTGTGTGTGTGTGCATGTCTTGGTGCACCTGTGTGTGTGAGTGCGCCTGCGCGTGAATGGTTCTATGGTTCATCCTCCAAAGTTCTCCATAAACTTCAATACATCCAGAACTCTGCCGCACGTCTCCTCACCTCCACCCGCTCACGTGACCACATCACCCCTGTCCTTCACCGTCTCCATTGGCTCCCCGTCCCCTACCGTATACAGTTTAAAATTCTTCTCCTCACCCACAGAGCTCTCCACCACCAGGCCCCTCCCTACCTCACTGACCTCCTCCACCATCACACTCCAAGCCGTAACCTCCGATCCTCACACGCCACCCTTCTGTCCCCACCCCACAGGACCAAGCACCGAACCTGGGGGGACAGAGCCTTCTCCATAGCTGCCCCCTCCCTCTGGAACTCACTCCCCACTCATATTCAAAACTGCTCCGATCCATCATCCTTCAAATCTCTGTTAAAAACTCACCTTTTTAAGTTGGCTTTTAACCCGTGATTGCACTGCTGTTTTAGTCAGAATTGTTTTAATTGATGTATGTATTTATGTATTGCTTTTAAATTGTAAAGTGTCTTTGAGTTCTGAAAAGCGCTATACAAATAAAATTTATTATTATTATTATTATTATATGGTTCCTCCCCTAGGCTGCTGGTGGAGACGGAGGGTGGAGACTGGTGATCGGAGCGCCGAGTGGCCAATCACGGCAGCTAATTGGAGGCTCAGAATCTTTAAAGTTCCGCCGGAAGATCGTCTCAGGGGCAGCTGGATTTCACGTGAAGCGTTGCCCTACCCTGTTCGTGCTCGGCCGACGTGTTTTGTGTTCGTGTACATGTGTTGAGCTAGGGAGTAGTTTCTGTGTTTGAGTTAAGTGATCTTTGGGCTCCTTCTGAGTTTATTTCATTTAGGAAGTTAGTTACTTTTGTATTTTGTGAAAACCGTCTGTTGATTATACTTTTGTTGGGATACTGCCTTGTTTTTTTCTGTTATTGAATATTCCTCCTACTTAAATTAAAACACTTGTGTTACACCGTTTACATCTGGTTTATGTTACTACCTGTATTCCCCTTTAAGAGCAGAGATGGTCGTAACACCAGGACGTAGGGGAACCCTGTTGGAGACTGAGGATGTATTCTACAGTCTAAGCTCTATGTTAGCTCACTGGAGGAAATAAGCTGAACATATACTCTAAGAATGGACTTCTATTCTTAGTGAAATCCCTCCATCAGTCTTTCACTCTTTTGGTGTTTTGGGCTTCAGTTTCTTTCCACTAATGCAGAGCTAAATCACATAACCATGATTTATGCTCACATTAGCTGGCACATAAGAAAACGAATATGGTCAAAAGAAAACAAGCAGAGCAGCAGGGTCTGTATTCTTTCTGCTGACCTGCAAAGCTGCACAGGAGATGAGGAAAAACAAGGAAAAAGACGAGACCAAATAAAAATCAAAGAAGAAAACAAGTTATAATGATCGTAGAGGTTAGAACAGCTGTGTGTGTTTCCCAAAAGCAAATGTTGCTCTTGGGATGGATGGACTTGGTGTGTGTAGGAGTGCGCAAATCTTGGTCACACAACACGTAACTCTATTAGTTTTGGAAAGGAAGGGGAGTGTTTTTTACAGCTCTTTATGTGGAGAGGAAATGTTTGCGTGTCTCACAATATTATAAGAAGATCTACGTGGAAGGAAGAAAGATGGAGAGAAATAAAACAAGCAAAAAACATCACACAGTGTCACAGGCACAATGTCAACACACACTCTTTCTCTCTCTGTCTCACACACACACACACACACAAGCAGGCATGTTCAGTCTTTTTTCCATCCATGGTAACAGAGACTCAGAAATAAACTCTGATGAGAGAAACACCAGAGATTCACTGACACCTTTATACACATTCACTCTCCATGTCTCACTAACACAGCGTACGTACATACACACACACACACACACACATGCACAGGGAGTGGTGATGCTGCTGTCTTCTCTACTCTGTGAAAATGGCTGTAAGGCTGTCAGCAAGCTGTCACACACACACCGATTTATGGACTGCTGTGAGGGAGAGAATATGTGATATGCAAACTCACACACCTTCACACTCACACACTCACAGCCATCTGTCTTGAAAAACTGTTCAGGGAAGGTGAGACAGAAATGATTTGTTCTATAGTTTGAAATCTTTTCCTTTGTGTTTCTGTATGGATTCACTTACATTATCATTATTCCACCCTTTGGGCTCTTTTTGCTGTCACAATGCTGGATGATTTACTGAAATAATGATTTAATGAATATGTTACACTCAGTAGCATTTTAGGTAGAAGTCAGCTGACCTTTTTGAGCTGGTTCTCCAGTTTGATGCACTCCTCTCTCTTCTGCTCCAAGCCGATCTCCAGACTCTTCAGCCTGTTCTCCTTCTTCAGAGTGGACGAGGCCAGAGAGGACGCCTTCTCCTTCAGATCCAACACTGAAGTCTGAAGGATTCAAGAAGAAAAGAGACAAAGAATCATGTTGAATGATGAAGTTCAGTTACATTAAAAAAAACACTTTTATTATTAATTATGTTGTTCATGGTGAGTCTTGGTTTAACCAGACATAACTTGTTGCAGGAGGCTTCAAACTCAAAATGCTGGACTCTATAGTTATCAGATGCCTGTTTCTGATTCCACTGCATTTTCCACCAGTTACATTGCGACTGAGTGTTTCATGTTGAGGGGCTCCTGTGAGAACTTTCTAAGGCCCCGTTTACAAAACAATGCTTCATAACGTTTCACCCTGAAACGCAGAAAAAAAATGAAAATAATCTGCGTTTATACGGAGATGCTGAGGGACTTAAAACGCTGTAGTAAGCATGTAGTAAGCATGTCAGGACTGTAGATGGCTGCAGCATGGGTCACAAGCCCCGCCCCCTGGTGTCTGGCTGCAGTATAGGTCATAAGCCCCGCCTCCTGGTGTCTGGCTGCAGTATAGGTCATAAGCCCCGCCTCCTAGTGTCTGGCTGCAGTATAGGTCATAAGCCCCGCCCCCTGGTGTCTGGCTGTTATGAGGTGGGAAAACTTAATTTTTTTTTTTTACACCTGGTAGAAATGTTTCTCACATCCTTAGGCTAAGGTGGTATGAAGATGTAATTTGGCTGCATTGTGTTTAAGTAATTTTTTTAACTGAGGAGTTAGTTTTTCATTAGTTATTTGACGTTAAAAACCGAGTTATACGTTTTGTTTTATGATGATTGACAGCTCCCGTTCATAAGTAGTTTTTATTGGGGATATAAGAAACTTTGGGAAAGAGAGCCGAAAAGAGATTAGACCTTCGAAAGGAAAAGATATAAACATTTTTATTTCCTATTTTACTCTGCTCCACCGGAAATTCTCCACTGCACAGACTCTGGTTGCACAATGGCGGCTGAATCCGGCTTCAGTAAAGGCTTTTTTTGGCTTCAGAATCATACAATTGTAACAGGCGGAGCCATTCTATATACAGTCTATGGTTAAGACTAAAAGCTTCTTCTCTTGTTGCAGAAATAGTGCAAAAGATGCAGGTTTTGCTGAAAGACAGTCAGTAGACTCAGCAGCAGAGGAAGGACACGGTAGGTGACTGTTGTTGTTGCTGGGTTTGCACATGACACAGTGAGGGTTTAATGTGCAAAGCTGAGCGTGAAGTCAGCGTTTTCACTGAAAATCCCAGCTTGCTGTTTACATGGCAATGGTGAGAATGATGTTTCAGAAAAATCACTCTGGAGGGTGTTTTCAAAAGTTTGCGTTTCAGGGCGGCTAAAACGCGGTTTCTGTGTAAACGAGAGGCTGTAACGCAACAATACTTGTGCATTGATGTCACCCTAAAACTGTTGTAATTGTCTTGTAAATGGGCCTGAAGCTATCTTGAAAAGTCTCTTCTCAATATATGTGCACGATGATAATCTTCAACTTGAAATGAGATTATTACCACTAAAATAAGTTATTTCTAAATGCTGATTCCTGGCTCCCTGACCGAGTTGGACTGGATCAGAACGATTTACAGCAAGTCGAAGTCTCCATGAAGAGACAAAGTTTAGCAGTGGGAAGAGAGATCTGTTTTTCTCTGCTTAAAACTATTATGGTGCTTTATTTAGTAATAATAGTGGACACAGGAGCTGGACTCAGACAAAAACAGGATAGTAGAGCAAAGGAAAGCTAAACTGGAGAGTGATAGAGCACAGGTTTCAAACAACAGCACATACTGTTGCTAGATATTTTACCTTGATGTGTTTTATTTGGTTAAAAGTTATCTTGAACAAGGAAAAGTGGAGTTAAAAAGGACATGTGATCCGAGCACAGATGGCCTAGGCCAGATGGTTAAGGGTGTGCTTCATGAGGTTCACTCTCGCGCTGGCAGCCCGGGTTCGAATCCAGCCTGTGGCCACTCTTACCCTTACACTGTTCTGTCTCCTACACTATCCACTGTCCTCTCTCCTATCCAAATAAAGGCACAAAAGCCAAAAATATCTCTAAAAAAATCTGATCTACATTCAACTCTACAAAACAAATACACATCTTCTTCAGAGTTATTTCATCACGACAGTGTGTGAGAGTTATTGTAACCCACTTCAAAAGGAAAGTTCTCACTGTCCCTTTAAATAGCAGCTGAACTACAGTGTCATTGATTTTAGAGCAATGATTACAGGGAGGAATGAAGAAGAGGCATCAAAGAATGTGAAAAGTAAATTCAGCTACGACATCAATTTGACACACAAGTGTCAGCAGACTCAATGGGATGTCACTGAGCTCCACCTACTTTTTCTCTCCTTACTATCTGCATTCACCAGGCTGCTACCATTTGATTGAGTATCGCTCAGGTACAAACCAAACTCAGATCCAGGCTCTTGTGTGAACATGTCATATCTTTAGAGAACAGGTACGGCCTTGCAGTTTTGACTGCACACGATGAGGCTCACACTCTTGGAGTCAGTTTCCTGCTCTCTCCTCTGTCTGGATAAAGACATAAAAAAGAACCACTTTCCTGAAAGTTTGTGTAAAGGAATAAGAGATTTTTCTGAGTAAGAGTAATTATGTGAGAGCGTTTGTGTCTCTGTGCTCTTGTCGTGCTAATTGATAAAAATGACATTAAAGGTCTAGTAAACTTCAATTATCCTCCAAAGATGACTCCATCCCTTCTGCTTCGAAACTTTCCCCCATGACTTGTCTCTTCTCTCACTCTTCCATCTCAATCTCTCCATCTATGACGCCTCCTCCGTCTTTTCTTGTCTTTTTCCTCTCATGGCAGTCCAGTGAAACCAAAGGGAGAGACACTCAGACGTGTAATTTCACCCATGACTGACAATACCAACTCCAGACTCCGAATCTCCATGTTTGACTGGGCCCCGCTCAGAAAACCTTGCTGCTTACCCTGATTAAAAATAGAGATGTACATATATTATTGTTGTCAGACAAACCCAACATCTGTGTTCAGCAGTGCAGAAAGGAATGCCTGTTTTCTCTCTGGGCTTTCCCATGTAATTCTCAAATTATAAAGGGACTGGAACAGGTTTTTATGACCCAGCAATCACAGAGGACGACATGGCAAAAAAGATATGCAGGACTTTTTACTGCAGCGACATGTGTGCTTTCCATTTTACAGGGATTTTTCTCTTCTTTATGAAATAGTTAGGAAATACAGCAAAGAGTTTAAAAAGGAGCTCCTTGTCCAGATATAAACTGAAGCAAGCAGACTTTAAGCTTAGGAGATGCAGCAAATAAGAGAGTAAATCTTAAATCTATTACAGCATCAGGTTGGAACTGATGTGTTGTCTGAAGCATGGTGGGTCAGTGCAGTGTTTTTAATCAGACACATCAGAAACATCACGTTATTTCCAGGCTTCACTTATCCTGTGTGGATCAATTACCAGAGGTCCCTACATAATACTCATCCTGTACAAATATTACTTAAGAATATGTTAGGTAAATATATGGTGTTGTTTTTCAGCACAAAGAAAGAGACATAAAGAAAATCTCTGTGCTTAGATCTGATCATACCTTCTGAGGGATAATGTCTTCAATACATACAGTCATGGACTTAAGTATTGGTACCCCTGGAATTTTTCCAGAAAAAACACCATTTCTCCCAGAAATTGTTGCAATTACAAATAATTTTGATATGAATGTGTTAATTTCATTGATGTGCATTGGAAAAACACAAAAAAATGAAGAGAAAAGCCAAAATGGACACAATTTTACACAAAACACAAAAATTGGGCCGGACAAAATCCTTGGCACCCTTTAGAATTGTGGGTAAATAATTTAATTTCAAGCAGGTGATGCTTGTTTAAACTCAGCTGTGGTGAGTAACAGGTGCTGGTTAAATAGAAAACACACCTGATGCCAGTTAGAATGTATAAAAGTTGACTCAATCTTTGTGTTCCGACTCTTTGTGTGTCACACCAAGAATGGAGAAGAGAAAGAAGAGCTGAGGAGTGTCTGAGGATCTAAAACGCAAATTTGTTGAAAAACATGAACAATCTCAAGGATACAAGACCATCTCCAGAGATCTTGAAGTTCCTTTGTCTACTGTGGGCAATATAATGAAGAAGTTTATCACCCATAGAACTGTTGCTAATCTCCCTGGACGGGGACTGGAGGAGGAAAATTGACAAAAGAATGCAACACAGGATAGTTTGAATGGTAGATAAACATCCTCAGACACTCCCACACAAATTGAAACTGTCCTACAGACCCAGGGAGCAGAAGTTTCAGCTCGGACCATACGTTGTCATCTTAGTGAGAAGAAGCACTATGGCAGGAGACCAAGGAGAACCCCACTGCTGACTAAGAGACACAAAAAAAAGCCAGACTGGAGTTTTCAAAACTGTACCTGAGTAAGGCTCAATCCTCCTGGGAGAAGGTTTTGTGGACAGATGAGACTAAAGTAGAGCTTTTTGGAAAAGTAAGTCATTCTCCTGTTTACAGAAAACAGAATGAGGTCTACAAAGAAAAGAACACAGTGTCTACAGTCAAACATGGTGGAGGTTCAATGATGTTCTGGGGCTGTTTTGCTGCCTCTGGCACTGGGGGCCTTGACTGTGCAAGGAGTCATGAAATCAGGAGATTATCAAAATCTTTTGGGCTGTAATGTAGGGCCTAGTGTCAGAAAGCTGGGTCTGTGTCAGAGGTCATGGGTGTTCCAGCGGGACAATGACTCAAAAAATAGCTCAAAAAGCAACAAGAAATGGTTGGAGACAAAGCTCTGGAGAGTTCTGAAGTTCATATTTTTCAACACTTTTGTGTCTTAAGTCCTCAGACACTCCTCAGCTCTTCTTTCTCGTCTCCACGCTTGGTGTAACATACAAAGGTTGGGTCAACTTTATACATTCTAACTGGCGTCAGGTGTGATTTCTATATTACCAGCACCTGTTACTCACCACAGCTGAGTTTAAACAAGAATCACCTGCTTGGAATTAAATGATTTTCCCACACTTCTAAATCAGTGCCAACAATTTTGTCCAGCCAAATTGTAGCTTTATTCTTCTGTTGTTCTGTTTTTCCAATGCACATCAAGGAAATGAACACATTCATACCAAAACATTTGTAATTGCAACAATTTCTGGGAGGAAACGGTGTATTTTCTGGAAAAATTCCATGGGTGCCAATACTTTCGTCCATGACTGTAAATAAAATCTCTGTGCTCAGACCTGATCAAACCTTCTGAGGAATAATGTCCTCAATACATACATCTCATACAGGATCTTAAAACACCAAGTATCATCCCCATCTCTCTCTCTCTCTCTCTCTCTCTCTCTCCTCCGCTGTGTTAGTCTGAATCACATGACACTAAGAACTCATCTGCAGTCTCTGTTTTCATTGGTTGAGAAGCTTGTTTTTTGTCATGGAAATGTGACGGTTTGATGCTGTTGTCCTTCACTACAAGGTCTGCTCTACAGTTACAGATCAATCACGTTTCTGTAGCAGTGAGAGGAGGGGAAGAGTGTTTCTCTGACTTATGGCAGCGACATGGATGAGCGTCTGCACGTGTTTTTCTACCTCTCGGTCAGCCAGGTCAGCCTGCAGCTGGGACACTTTCTCCCTCAAATCCTTCAGCTCCTTCTTGCTGGTGTCCAGCTCCTCCCCCTTTTCTCTGTCCTCCCTCTCCCGCTGCTCCTTCAGCCGCTCGATGATTCGCTCCTGCCGATTAAAAAAAGGAAGGAAAAAGAAAGAGGAGAGGAAAAAGAAAAGGAGGGGATGAGAAAAAGAGAAGTCACTGCTCCAACAGTTATTCACAGTCACTCAATATCAAGTTTCTATACTAATAACAGTCACATTAAACTTTATGTACATGGCAGCTTTGACAGGATCTAACAGCCAGAAGTGATTTTAGACCCGTAATATGTTCTGGCACAAGAAGTAATCCTCACATCTACTAAAACACCGTAGATACTCTCCAAATATAGAACAACACAACGGCTGGTTCAAGCACAAGTAGAAAGGTTCACACAGACAGGAGCAGGGGAAAAAACCTAGAGGAGAGTAAACTGGCTCTGCTGTCCTGTGCGGGGTGTCTGGGAGCTGGACTTCTATCGTTGTGAGGACATTCAAACACATGCATTCCTCTGTGAAAAACTGACCCGGGGTGCTTGAGTGCAGGGCGATGATCGAATTAAATAAATACATCGCAATCCATTCATTATCGATAAATTGATGAATTGTAAAATGTTAAAACATACGTTTGGGAACAAGCAACTCCAAAAAAACTCTACTTAAAGCATTTGTGACAAACTCAGAAACAGTCAAAGTCTTTCAAGTGGAGTTTCAGTCATTGTCCACCTTTGCGCGCCAGTTTTCACACATCAACCTGACACCATGAATATTAGTCACCGGACAATTAATAACCTTGTTTCCTGTGTGTTGGCATGTGTGTACGTGTGTGCAAAGGAGAATAAGTAGGAAACATAATCACACATAACGGTTCAGAAGAATTCTTTTCAAACACCTAAAGCTGCTGGTGTAAGTGTCCCTGGTTAGTTTCCCAGACTCAGGGTCAGCTCCTTCATGTAGAAAAACAGATAATCAGACGGGCAGTGGAGCATTCAATGCTCACGATCAGGTGCTCAGGACGGCTTTAATGTTATAACACCTGCACATTAAATCCTGCTCTGTCTTTGGTTCAATTCCCATTCGTCTGGGTCATGTGACTGCACGCTGGCTGGCTGGTTCCTCACCTTTTATGAACACAGGCTGTGTGTGATTTAATAATGAAACAGCCGATGTGATTACTGGTTCATTTCCATCAATCCAGACTCATTTGGTCATGGCCTGGGTGGTCGGCGGTTTTATTCAGAGACGTTTTATTAATGTAACCCGGCTCTGGGGCTGACCTCAACTTGACCAGCTTTTTTTTTGTGTTTGTGTGTGTGTGTGTGTGTGTGTGTGCTAGAGAGAGAGTACCTTCTCAGCCAGGGCCTCCTCCAGTGTTCCCAGTGCTGTGTCAGTGTTTGAGGTGTCTGTCTGTAAAGATTTGACTCTGTCTTTCAGGCCGGTCAGCTGTTTCTCTTTGTCCCTCAGCTGATCCTGAAGGTTCTCAATCTGCACAGGAGGAAGAAGAGAACAAGAAAATTGTATTTACCAATTAATTATGTCATAATAGCAAGTGGTTAAGCTCTTCAACTAACAAAAATAAAGCAGAGAGACAACATCTTACCACAAGATGCTAGATAAAGTTGAAATGCAGCAGAAAAATAAATGAAAGGAATTTTCAATACTTTACTTAGGAGTGATAAACTAATTAAATCAAGACTCCAAGACACAAAACCAACTGAAATTTACACAAAAGTAAAAGTAACAGGAAATAATGATTTTGGAAGCATTTGTTGAACACTGGCCTAATTTTTCAAATTAACCTGGAGAGCTCCTCTGATT
>RPOG01002458.1:0-92726 GCA_008086565.1 Thalassoma bifasciatum
AACAAAAGAGACTGACACTCTTCCTCCTACACCCCCATCTGTTGAATGCTCCTCTTCCCTCCCTGGTCTTTTGAAAAGCTTCGCCAGAAAAACTGGCGTGCCGGGCGCTGTGTTTGCCAAGCGTGCAACTGTGGTGGGTGGCTGCAGAAGTTTTCATGCCAAAGTAAGTGTTTGTATTTAGAGGATGTAAAAAAAAAAAAAAACACTGTTTGATTGGATTCTTCCCAAAACGGGTATGTTGCATTAACACCAAGCATCCAATCGTTGTTCTTAATGAGGCTTATTGAGCGAACACGCATGGATTCAGTGTTGAGGTTGATTGGTACGAGGCCAAAGAGCGAAGAATCGCGTCGGCTAATGGAGCAGTTGAAGCCAGACTGAATGAGTCCAGATTGGCCCTCCTGCTGCTAACTCAGAGCTAAATGTTTAGGTGTTGCAGAGACAGATGGATGGCGGTTTTAATAACACAGAAAAGGCGCCAGAAATGGTAAATACTCTTTATATATAACGCCTAAGCACCATTTGTACAATATGAGGGATACATGTTGTCATATACGCCTTCTGGTTTGACAGTATCTTGAATTATCTTCCTGCTTGGAGAAAAATCTGATTTGAATTAAACTACTTTTTACCTCTTTACTTTTTTCCTGAAGGAACTGGATGTTTTAATTCTCATCTTCAGAATTAAATATCTTTAAAAAAATGTCTGCCTCACAGGAAAGTTAAACTTTTTATCTTTTCCGGATTTCCTTCTTCTTGCCTTTTCTTATCACCAAAACTTTCTATATGAGCAACAAAAGTTATGAGTAAACATCTGAAGCTCTATCAAAAACAGGAAATGGTGATTACAAACTTTGTCAAAATCTTAAGGCCAGTTAAACAATTGCACAAATTTACATTTTGCACTGTTGGATCTTAAAAAGAGTGGCCCAGTTTCAAATCCGACCTGCAGCCTGTTTCCCGCATGTCACTCCCCACTCTCTCCCCCTTTCCTACTCTATCCACTGATTTAAATTAACCCTCTGATGCATGAATTATGAAAGTCAGTGTCAGGATTTTTCTCTTGAGTGTTTTTATTTGTCTTAAAGCATGAAAAAAAAATTCCATTTTTTTTCCAAATATTTGTAATTGAGCATTCAACATAAAACAGTGTGAAGTTTTTTCAGGTTTTTTTTTTTTTAGCTATAGTCTTAAACTTTAACTCAGCCAATGAAGACACTATTTCACTTGAATTGTTGTTTTTAATAAAGTGCTTTCTCAAATGTATTTTTTGACTCACTTCCATTTCTTCTTTTTTCATTTTGAAACTCTATGCAAAACCTTTTTAAGATCAAATGGTGTAAAATGTAAATATGTGCAATTTTTTAACAGGTTTTAAAACGCCCAAAGAGACGCTCTCATATCTTATACTCCTGATTTAAAACACAACACAGCCATTGTTTCCCTTGGATACCAACATGTTGCATGGTGTTTTAATGGGAAATCAATACTTTCCCTTAATTTTCTTTTAAGAACAAGTCATCCTTTGTTTTCACTAATTTACAACCCACATATAAAGATGTGAAATGAAATCCATGAATGGGATTCCCTCTTCTTTCTCTCGCTCTGCCTCCTTTCCTCCTCTCTCTCCTGTCGAGCAGCGCAGTGCTGACTCGGCATAATTAGTTCCCGAGCGTAACAAGTGCTGACACAGGTATTTGTGCTCCAACAAACGACCCACAACCTCTCTCTCTCTCTCTCTCTTTACACGCCCTTTTGTTATCCGTGTCGTTCTTTCCTTTCCTTGAAATGCTCTCAGATCTTCACGCCGTTTAATCTCTGTGACGAGCAGCCGTCTCCTCACAGGAGAGAGAGACACTTCAGCGCGCGGTGATTTATCAGTGAATTAACCCTTGTTTATATCCCAGAGAAGCAGTGAAGCGAAGGTTCATCTACAATGATATGGAGTCGTTTAAAGAAGCAATTATAAACCCGCTGTGTGATAAACAACAGTGATGGATAAAGCTGCTCCTGGTACCTTGAAGCAGAGCACTGTGTGTGTGTGTGTGTGTGTGTGAAAGCCTGACAAAGTGGTTTTCTCTCATCTCAGTCAGCTGATATAAGGATATAAGGTCATTATATGAACTCCAGGTCTTCTGAGGACTGGGAAAAATCGTGACTAGGATTCAGATTTGTTCCCCGAGGATGTGAGTTCAGGACAGGACGGCTCAGTGAGTTACAACCTCAATTTCAACGAAGTCAGGACGTTGTGTAGAACATAAATAAAAAACAGTATACAATGACTTACAAATCCTATTTAACCTATATTCCATTGAATACATGATTACAACATATTTCTGACTCATTTTGAGTTTGATTTCCCTGTGACACGTTCCTAAAAAGCTAGAAAAGGTTTCATGTTTCCCACTGTGTTACATCCCCTTTCTTTCTAGCAACACTCAATAATCGTTTATGATCTGAGGACACGAACTGTTGAAGCTTTGGAGCTGGAATTCTTTCACATTCTCACTTGATGAACAACTTTAGTTGCTCAACAGTCCGAGGGTCTCTGCGTGTTTTGCATTTCATAATGTGCCACATTTTCAGTGGGAGACAGGTCTGGACTGCAGGCAGGTCAGTCCAGTAGCTGCACTCTTCTACTACAGAGCCACGCTGTTGTAACAGGAGCAGAATGTGTCTTGGTTTCGTTGTCTTGCTGAAATAATCAGGGACGTCCCTGAAAAAGACTAAAGTGTCTTGGATGGCAGCAGATGTTGCTCCAAAACCTGTTTGTACCTTTCAGCATTAATGCTGCCTTCACAGATACTGGGACAGTTACCCATGATGCACTGGGCACTAACACACCCCCATACCATCACAGATGCTGCTTTTGAATTTTGCACTGAGAACAATCCGAATTGTCCTTTTCTGAGCTCAGGCCCGGAGAAGCCGGCGGCGGCGGTGTTTGTGTGTGTTGTTGATGTCTGACTAACAGAAACGTACCATCTCAAACTTGACAGTGAACATCTACATCACTACTTGACACAATTGACTGTTACCAAAAGACTTCACAAGGACTCGGGTGCACGATTATAGGAAATGTGTTACTACACCCAAAAATTACGTCGCGGCGGACTCCCCAGTTTCCAGTCGGCCATTCAGTGTTGGTTTTGGGCCTTGCTGCTTACGCGCAGAGATTTCTCCAGATTCTCTGAATCTTTTGATGATATTATGGACTGTAGATGATGAAATCCCTGAATTCTTGCACTTGTACATTGAGACCATTGTTTTTAACTGTTGGACTATTTGCTCACCTCACGCAGTTGTTGACAATGTGGTGAACCTGGCCCCATCTTTGCTTGTGAAGGACTGAGCCTTTTGGGGATGCTCCTTTTATACCAAATCATGGTGTATTTTCAGCATTCCTCAACTTTATCGGCTATTTAGGAACGTGTTGCAGTCATCAAATCCAAAATTCAGTTGAATATAGGTTAAACAGGATTTACATATCATTGTATACTGTTTTCTCCAACATCCCAGCTTCATTTGAATTGGAGTGAATGTTCATATACTGTAACACCAGTGTGCTACTGATGTACTTTGACCATGATGAATCTCATATCAATCATAAATCTTTTCTCGTGCCCCTCCAGCAATCATTGGAGTTATCGTTTCATAATAAAAAATCATTATGTAACAATCATCTCATCTCTAAAAGATGTGAAACAAAGACACAGATAATGTGGCAGTGGGCCAAGATCCACTAAATCTGATAAATGATGGTGTATCAATGTATCATCCAATGGGATTTAAGAGATGACCATCCACATGTTCATAGCTGTGAGTCAGAGCTTCATGATTAGTAATGAACCTCAGGGGACTCATGGAAGACTTCCTGAATGTGTGCACTGACCTGTTGAGGTAGACTCGTTTCTCTGTGAACTGTCCTTGTCCGTGCGCCGGGTCTTCGTAGGGTTCGTTCTGGACGACCTCGACCCCCTCTCCTCGATCGCTCTGCTCGTGGCTGTGTTTGCTTATCATGTAGAGCTGCCCGATCCGGTACTGGAGGGGAAATCACAGAAACACAGAAGCGGTTAAATTATTTCACAAAGAAGCTAAAGAGCAAGAAAAGAAAGGAAATTTAACGAGAACAAGAGGAGGCTGGAAACTTCTGACAACGACTGAGATTAAGGGGTAGAAACTTAGGATCTGTTTACGCGACAACATTTCACAGCGTTTCACCCTCCGGCCTGAAGATGGCGATATAACTGTAGAAGCCATTAACACAACAACAGTATAGAGGCTGAAGAAGAGGTGAGCTGATCGGAGTTTACACTAAAAACTTCTTCTCTAATTGCAGAAATAGTGCAATAAATGCTCATTTTGGTAGAAGTCAGTCAGTCGATTCAGCAGCAGAAGAACGAAACAGTCGGTCACTGTCGTTGTTGGCCGATAAATTAGTCGGGCTCTAGTTTGAAGAGATGTTTTTACACTTTTTAGCTCCAGCTTCCAGACCATTATGGCACTTTTTCACGATACAATTCCAGCTCTACTCTGTTTGGTTACCTTTTCCACTAGCCCGACTACAGACTCCCGGTGGGCGTGGATCTTATAACACAGCTGCGCTAAAGTGCTGCGCAGAAGTGCGTGCATGTTCATCTATAACGCCACACAAACATAATTTTGTACTAACATATGTGCCACCGTGGTCTTTAAAGGAAAAAAAGCTTTAAATAGATTTCAGTAAAGTAATACAGCGGCTCAATGTCGGCGTCATGACAACGGAGGTAAACAACAGCCTGGTGCTGCTGCACGCGGTGGAAAACGAAGGAGCTCCTTCCTGACATCAACTCTTCCCTGGATCCAGTGAGATCACTTTAATTTTTGATTTTTGGGCCTGGTATAGCAGAGATTTTTTGTTGATCAATCATTCTTCTTTGAACTGTTTTTCCTTTTTGGTTCCCTGTGGATTAATGGACTGATTGGTGCTTAAAGACTCTCGTGGCAGACAGATCGCTCCTGCACCGACCAACTTTGATTTAATTTAAAAGACTCTTTAAACCGAACTATCTTTGCTGTTAACTTCTTTTTCATTTAAAAAGGACTTTTAACTTATTTAGGAATCATGAAGGAGCATTTTAGGGCTGTGTTTTGTCTTCATTCAGTCTGGTTCTGTGCCGTTGGGGTCAAATGTCATTAAAAACCCGTCGCTGACTTATTCGTTTGCCTCTTGTAAGTGATTTGTACAGAGTCAGAAGCTGCAGAGACGACATTCTCTGACCAATGAGTGACCGGCAGACCGTCCACGTCACCTTTTAGTATCGGCTTTACTCGCTTGGAACCAGAGCAGAGCAGGCATCTGACTCGTAGTACCGCGCCTGTGGAAACGCAACACAAACCGAGTAGAGGCGAGTAGAGTAGGGCCAAGACGGGTCAGTGGAAAAGGGCCATTCATGAAAAACACCTTATGAGTACGGCTGAACAATTTGTAAAAATAATCTGTAACGCTTTACAGGTCCACAAATTTCATTAATATTAGGTAACAATTGGACAAACTTTTCTAAATTTGACATCATCCCCAAATTTTGTGACAATTGGATGAAAACTAGAACTAAATTCCTCAAAACAGTTTAACTGCTTGCAAGTCCAATGATAAGTAATCAGGGTTTTTTTTTTCAAACTTCCTCCAAATTTTAAGGGTAGTAGGTAAAAATGAGTGAAAAACTGCTTACGATTAAATTCAGACATTATTGTAAATAAGTTGCGTGCTTATTTCCCCTCAATTATCTGGAAAGTCTGGGTAAATTTCAAATAAAAAGGAATGACCCCCCCAGCATTTCCAGGTTTTCCCTGACTTAGTGTTTACACGGAGACGGTGAAAATGGTGTTTTCGAAAATTTTTGCTTTGAATTGCGTTTTCAAAAGTTTGTGTCACATACTTTTGGGTAAACATAAGGATGTGAGAGACAATACTTTTGATTTTCACCCAAAAACTGTCGTCTTGAAAAGGGGAAAAGATGATTTGATGATGAAAGATGATGTTTATGATGCTGTTTTGAAATTGGAGGCAGAGCTCGTCTGTGTAACAGCTGATGAAGGAGTGTTAACTTCTCTTTATTCCCCAGGACTTCACACCTCCTCCCCCCCTGACCTTTACCTGTCACGGCTGCTGGCTGCGCTGTGAAACGCAGTCAGAGGAAAAATGTGAGGTTCTCGCCTAAAAATAGCTCCCAGGAGAGGGATTTCAAATTCATGTCAGCTTCAAGTGAGCCGAAGCTCTGGAGGGAGAGCTTTTCTTTTACAGGTGCTCGCTGAAGCTAAAACAGTTATGTAAATCCCTTTGAAGTCATTTTTTTTGACCAGGCCCAGAGGAAGTATGAGAAAGCAAGTCGCTAAAAGAAATACTTTTTACAAGTCCCAGCTGCTACGGCTACTGCAGAATACAACAGTTTTTGTTATTTCACTTTTTTACTAAAGCTGTTTTTGGCCACCATTAAGTGTCAGCTGTTGTGATGTTGAATGTTATAACTCCGCCTCCAGACCCTTAAGTCAGTGGTTCTTTCTTGCTGCTGCTCTATAAACAGTTTTTTTGAAAAGCAAACTCTGATTGAACTTCTTTCCTTTCTTTCTTTCTTCTTTTTACCACTGTCCACTGTCCACGCTGAAAGTTGAGAAATCCAAAAAATACGCTGAAGGAGGCTAAAAGGTCTGATAGTGATTCGTTCTTATCTCTAAAGACTCCCTTTCTCTAAAGTAGACGTAATAAATAAACTCCTATTTATTTCAGGCCTCTTGATATCTACTTTGATTGATAATACCTTCTACTTATTTTGTTGCTTGGCGCCATCAAAGCAGCCTCTCATTACAGTTGCTTCCTCTTCTTTTTCCATTTTTCGTTTTTTTTTTCTTTATATTGATCTTGATAACAAATTGATTTTGTCTGCGGTGGTAATTTTTGCTTTTTTTTTGTTCCTGGCACAGTTAAGCATGTTTTGGCTCCCAAAAGAGCACTTTAGCATGTTTTTGGTCTCCTGAAAGTGCACTTAATCATATTTTGGCTCCCAAGAAGGTGCTTAAGTAAGTAAGTAAGTATGTTGAGCTTGATGACAAATTGGTTTTTTTGTATTTTTTTTGTTCCTGGCACATACAGTGCAGGTTTTGGCTCCCAAAAGAGAACTTTGGCATGTGTTTTGGCTCCCAAGAAGGCCTTGTAGAACATGTTTTGGCTCAGAAGAGGTTCCTAAAGCTTGTGTTTCGTTTTCCAGCCAAAAGGGACCAATAAGTGAGGTTCACTAATGAGGAAGGCACTTAAATGTATGATTTGGCTCCCAAAAAAAGGCACTTATGTGCAACTTTGGCACCAAGGAGGGCACTTAAGCATGTGTTTTGGCTCCCTAGAGGGCACTTTGGCATGTGTTAAGGCTCCTGAAGGGGCACTTAATCACATTTTGGCTCCCAAGAAGGTACTTAAGTAAGTAGGTTTTGGCTCCAAAGAGAAAGTTCCCTATGTATGTGTTTTGGCTCCCAGCCGAAGGGGCAGATTAGTTTGGGTCGTCAACCAAGAAGGCACTTAAACGCAAGTTTGGCACCAAGAAGGGCATTGAGATATGTGTTCAGGCTCCCAGGAGGGCAGTTTAGCATGCTTTGGCTCCCAAAACTTCACTTTTGCTCCCAAGAGGACACTTAAGCATATGCCTTGGCTCTTGAGAGGGCACTAAAGCATATTTTGTCTCCTTAAAGGGCACTTTAGCATGTTTTTTTGGCTCCCTGCAGGGCAGTTAATTAAGTTTTAACCAGCCAAAGAGGCAGATTAGCGTGGTTTGCCAACAAAAAGGGAATGTTTCTGATTACTTTAGCTCCCAAGAAGACTTTTTAGTGCAATTTTGGCTCCAGAGAGGGCACTTTAGCACAACCAATCCCCCCTCTGTGCACACCCCTGCTGCAGACTGTACTCAAATGAATGAGAAACTTCTCAATTAAACTTCACCCAAGTTGGCTGCATTAGTGATTTTATAATTAATGATACATCTGTTAATGTTGGAGTGATCAAATGTAGGCTCCTGAGTAATTCAGTAAAGTCTGAGAGCAGTTTGTCTAATTCTGGATCACTTAGAAGTTTGTCACAATGAATGAATTAGTAGGAATGTCAAACAGATAAGATTATGTTCGAGCTTTCTATGATGCATAAATGTACCCAAACATGTTTGAGCTGAATGAGAAAATCTTATGCAATTCGGTGTTTTAAACAGAAAAAGCCAGCTACCCATTTGTGTGTTAATTTATTCATGAATACATGAGCTAAAGTTAGAACGTCACCTCTCTTATCTCTCATAGAGGATTTCGTAACAGCCAGAACAAATTGCATAACACGCTCCTTTGGCATCAGCTCACTCTCTGCAGCCACATCAGCTTCGGTGATAAAGCTTTTTTTTTTCTTCGAAGTCTTGAAAAGACAGCGATTCTAAAAATAGACCGTCAGGCTGGAGTGAGAGCCAGCCCACCAGGTTAAGAGCTCCTGTAAATAATGCAAATACTCTGCATCCCCTTCACTTCATGCTACAAGGACGGGAGGGTGAGGGGGAAATGAAAGGAAAGGTGAGTGAGCAGGAGGGAGTTCTTCGCTGCTTGAGGGGATGAGAAAATGAACAAAAGGTTAAAGAAAAAACGATCACAGACTCAGTTGAGTGTCTCATTCACCTTTTTTGTGGTCATTCAGAGAAAACATCCTCTGAAAACATTATCTTATTGTCTTTGTCAACAAAGCTGCAGCAGCTGTACACTTCCACAAAGACATGTCTGAACACTGCTGAACATCCTCAACCTTGAACGCACCGCACAACAACAACAACAAATAAAAGTCCTATTATTTCCTCTTGTTGAAGCAACCACTTCAGAGCGAGCCGCAGCATTGAAGTACTTCTCTGCTTCTCGTCCAGAGTCTTCTCAGCGCTATCGATTGCAGAGCTGCGCGGCATAAAGAGGCCATCGTGGCCTTGTGTTTATTCCATTTTGTCTGATGACAATCAACCAATCAATCTTTATGTATATAGCGCCAAATCATAACAAACCTTATGTCAAGACACTTTACAAAACATTAGCAGGTTGATACCTGTTAACATTAGAGTATTTCATGACAAGTCACTCCTGTTTATAGTTTCTCATTAAACAGTGACCATAAATAAGAGAGTTGTCATAATTGCCCCCCCATCAGAGGGTTTGGTTGAGGTTGGAATCAAAGGTCATGTTTTGAGAGAGGGGGAAATGTTTGAAATAATTTCAGCTATTAAGCTTCATGGTCTTCGAGGCTCTTTGACTTTGGGGTATCACACTCCACAAACACTGAGGACTCATTAAAATGGTATGTACAAGATTTCTGCCCCACAAATCAGAACAGATTTAACTTGTGCGCCTTGAGCTAAAAAAAAAATCAACGGGAGTCGAAAAACTGAGCCTTGGAGTTAATCTTTATGTCTGTCCATCAACGATCTGCCTCCTAACACTCACTACACTTTTCAGCTTGGGCTTTAAGCACATGTTCCTATTGACTTTCAGACCTTTATTACTTTTCTTTATAGCTTTCATTTCATACTCTGCCTACAATAACAACCTCATAACTGTGGTGTAGCAATTGCACACTGGAACTGTGAAGCAACATTTCTGCTGAGGCCTCATTTCTTTCTCAGAAATATTCTGCAAGACAACCTCACAGCATCAAATTCTGTCCCTCTGTTCTACACCAGAAGACAAAACTATCAAAGAAATGCAGCACAATTCGTTATCTACCAAAACAGGGGTCTCAAACTCATGACCCGCCACTTGATATCAATTTATAGTGAAAGCTGACCCCCTGTGGTTTGGCCTGGTTTGCTTTTGGGGCTGTGGGAGAAATATCCAATTTCTGAGTTGACCGCGACTGCAGAGTAATCACTGCATGAACCCAAGCAGAAAATAAAACTAATGAAAAAATAAAAAAGTTGGACGCTGCCCGAGTCCCAAAAAGGTCATTAAACCAAGATGTGTCTTTAAAAGCCCAAGTGGGAGAATGATTATTTTTGTGGAGTTTAAGAGGAATCACACCTCTCTCATATGCAAAGAGAAAGTTTCAATTACTAAGAAATATAACTTCACATGGCATCATTGAACTGGAGAAGTATGCAAAGCACCAAGAAGATGAGCAGAAACAACGGGCTGCAGAAAAAAGTAAGAGAAGTCAACGCAACAAAATGTCTTCTAGAGCAGTGGTGTGCGCAGACATTTTGAGGGGCAAGGGCGGAAGAAAGACAAGGCACACACAGCACATATTGTGTGTCCAAAGAGGGCAGTTTGGCTTTTTGGCTCCTGAGAGGGCACTTCTGTGTATTTTGACTCCCAAGTGTACCTAAGCACATGTTTTGGTTCCCCAGAAGAGGGCCCTTTGGCATTTGTTTTGGCTCCCAGGAGGGCAGTTAATCATGTCCTAAATGAGCAACTAGGTGCAATTCACATACCCTGAGGGGCTCTTTAGCGTAGGTTTTTGCTCTAAGAGCGCACTTTGGCGTGTGTTTTGGCTCCAAAGGGGGCACTTCTGTGTATTTTGACTCCCAACAGTGCACCTAAGCACATGTTTTGGCTCCAAAGAGGGCAGTAAATCGTTTTTATCAGCCAAATGTGCAGAAAGGTGTGTTTTGCCAATCAGGAAGGCACTTTAGTGTGTGTTTTGGCTCCATAGAAGGCAGTTTTGCACAAGTTTGGTACCACGAAGGAGAATTAAACGAGTGTTTGTGCCCCTGAGTGAGCACTTTGGCATATTTTGGCTGTCATAGGACATTCTCGTGAGGGCACATAAGCACATGTTTTTGCTCCCAAGAAGGCACTTCAGTGTTAGTTTTGTTCCCAAGAGAGCACCTAAGCACATTTTTGGTTCCCCAGAAGAGGGCCCTTCGGCATTTGTTTTGGCTCCCAGGAGGGCAGTTAATCATGTCCTAACCAATAAAATGGGCTAATAAGTGCAGTTCCCCAACCTGAGGGGCTCTTTAGCGTAGATTTTTGCACCAAGAGGGCGCTTTGGCATGTGTTTTGGCTCCAAAGGGGGCACTTCAGTGTTAGTTTGGCTCCCAAAAGGACACTCAAGCACATATTTTGGCTCCAAAGAGGGTGAAAGGTGTGGTTTGCCTACCAGGAAGGCACTTTAGCATGTGTTTTAGCTCCCAAGAAGGCGCCTTTGCACAAGTTTGGCACCAAGGATGATACTTTAATAAGTGTTTTTGCCCCAGAGAGGGCACATAAGCATGTTTTGGCTCCCAAGAAGGCACTTCAGTGTTAGTTTGGCTCCCAAAAGGACACTCTAGCACTTGTTTTGGCTCCAAAGAGGGCAGTTAATCATTTTTAACCAGCCAAAGGTACTGAAATGTGTGGTTTGCCAACCAGGAAGGCACTTCTGCACAAGTCTGGCACCAAGGAGGATACTTTAATAAGTGTTTGTGCCCCTGAGAGGCCACTTTTGTGTATTTTGGCTCTAAAGAAGGCACTTTAGCACATGTTTTGGCTCTCAAGAGGACATTTAAGTGCATCACTTGGTGCCCTGGAGGGGATTTAAGCACATGTTTTGGCACCCAAGAAGTCACCTCAGTGTTAGTTTGGCTCCAAGAGTGCACATTAGGCTGTTTTGGCTCCAAAAGGGACATTTTAGTGCCTGTTTTTAACAATTAGGTGAAAAATGCTGGTCTGATTTGGACGATCCAATTGCATCTTCAGCTTGAAGTGGAAATGTAAACCAAGAATGAACGACTTAAAGCATGTAGTTCCTGGACTGTCTTGTTTAAAATGACCTTATTGCAGAGACCATGACAGTGTCAGACTTTTTCTTACTCAAATAGACCACTTGAAAAATCTAACTCTGTCAGTGTTTCTAACATGAGATAATTAATCTTTGTAAAAACAAACGCTTTGCTCGAGCGTCTGTCCCTGATAAATCAAATCCACTCACGTTTTATAAATCGTACCATCCTGAGTAAAAATGAACCACACCCCCTCACATTTCTGAAGGCTTCCAGGTCTAGACTGGAAGTCAGACCTCTGCTGAACGGGACTAACTCGATATGAATGGACAACACTGCAGCGTTAAGCCGTACCAATCAATATGTGGTCTATCTGGACTCCCTCAGCGTTTCTGCGCGGTCAATAAAGCCACAGCACCGAGAAGAAAGTGGAGTGATCCGAGAGGGAGCAGAAATAAAGGATTTGTTATTCTGTCCTCGTCTGGGAAAAGGTGGTACTGTCGTCGAGGGAGAGGAGGGTGGAAGAAACGGATAATCAGCAGATATAGAGAAATGAAGGGAGGGTGGAGAAAGTGAGGGAAGAGTTATGATTAGTGAGCTGCACGTAAATCAAAGCAGGGGGAGTAAAAATCAGATGAATGAGAGCAATAAACGGAGCCAGGAAAGACTGAATGGAGCAGAGCGTGGAGTCATTTGCTGCTCAATGGAGAGGTTATCTTCCTTATTACGCCGTGATATGATCCTTTTCTCTGGCTCCTCTAAATTGGCTTCTGGTGATGTAAAGAAGTGACATAAATACTTGACCTTCTTTGCATCCAAAGGAAAAAAAAAAAACTGGGAGAGGATATGAATTTTGAAGATGAGTGGCATTAAGGTGGAATGGAAGCCGTAATAAAAACCCAGCCATCACCGTTTTTTTCTGACACGTTGAACCCTGGGAAAGCGAAATACTGGTGTTCCAGTGTGTGATTTCACATCTCATTACAGCGCTGCAGAAGTGCAGAAAGCAGCTGGACACACACGTGAAACGACATTCAGCCCCGCAGGCGCCGACGTTACACACCGCCACCATCTTCTCCACTCTCTGCATCTGTTACTGTCTCCGCAAGAGGTTCAGGAACGACTCAATATCATCCTTTAACACGTAAAACAGGCACTTCTGGCCACGAGATGTGAGCTGTAGATCCTTTGTCTTGTCGGAGTAACTCACTAATGCCTAATTGGATCAAGATCTGGGAAATTCAGCAGCTAAATCAACCTCAACGGAGCTTATTGGTCTTTTTTTCAATGACTGGGAGCACTGACACGATTCTCCAACCATCACAATTTAGCTTTCGTCAAAGTCTTATATTAACCCTGCTTTAAAATCCATCTCCAGGGAGAAAACGTTCACTCTCTGCCTGATATATCCGACACTCTGACAGGTGTCACTGTTAAAGATAAACTTTTATTCACTCCGCCTGCCTGTCAGTGGTCATAATTGGCTGACTGGTGGAAGTCTGAGTTGTCTGGAAGTTAAATTGGTGGCAGCAATGAGTCAATGTTCTTACATAAGAACATAAAAAGCTCCCAAACCAAAGTGATAAAGTTGAAAGTCTGACATTAGAGTCACTGGTGCCACTTTTTGCGTGGATGAGCTGCTTCCTTCAGATCTTGAGTGATGATTGACAAACTACACTAATTTGCACCTTTTGGCTGGTTAAATCATGACAAACTGGGACCAAAAACACACACTAACGAGGCCTCTCAGGAGCTAAAATCTTGCTCTAGTTTTGCCCTCCCTGGTGCAAATCTTTGGGTGAAGTGCCTTCCTTCGGAGCAAAAACACTATTCAGTTTGCCTTCCTGGTCAACAAACCATACTAATTTTTGCCTTTAACAAGTTGAAACATGATAAAGTAAACCCCTGGGAGCCAAAATACACCTTCCTGGTTGGCAAGCCACACTAATCAACCACTCTGGGTGGTTAAACATTATAAACTGTCCTTCTGGGAGCCAAAATGCACTCTAATGTCTCCTTTGGGAGCCAAAATATGTGCTACAGTGCCTTCCTGGGAGCTAAAATGCCTTTAAGTGAAATAACAAATACCATAAAGGTACTTTCCTGGTGAACACACCACACTAGTTTGCCCTTTTGACTATTTAAAACATGATAAAATGCCCTTTTGGAAGCCAAAACACATGCTCAAGTGCCTTCTTTGGAGCCAAGCATGTCCCGAAGCCCCCTCTCAGGTGCCAAAGTGCTTAAATCAGTGCACTCCTTTAAGTAGTCTCATGGTTGGCAAACCACACTAATCTGCCCCTTGGCTGGTTAAAACACAACAAACTGCTCTCCTGGGAGTTAAAACCCATGTTTGAGTGCTCTTCTGGGTGTCAAAATACACAAGTGTGGAAGTGAAATTGTATTTCAAGAGGAATTGTTTCCCTTTCTTTGTATGGTAAAAGAAAATGCCTGGTTAGTTGGCACGTACTTTGCACTTTGACATGAATTATTCAGCCTTATCATGGTCTTTATCTCTGCATTTAAATGGTGTCAACAGGTTAAGTGGTGATTTCTGAAGCTGGAGGAGTCTGTTTATACTCTATCGCAGCGGCTCCCAACCCTCTCCAACCCAGCGCCAACTTTTCAGTCTCACAAATGTCAGTTCAGTCACCCATCTCCAACCCAATAAGTTCAAAGGCTGTAGAGCCTTGTTACAATCTCATTTATAACATTGAGCTGAAATGGGACAAAGACCCCAAAATTTAACAACTGATCAATTACGTGACTGAAATACTGGGCTTGAAATATCATGAAAATGTAAACAAAACTCAAAATGTAACAACTGGTCAAAAATGCAACAGATGCTGAGCCCAAAACAAAATAACTTTTTTCCCCAAATTGTATCCAACTTGGTACATTTTAGGTCAGTTATTTCATCTTCGGGTTTTGCAACACCTTTTTTGATACATTTCAACTAGTTCTTTATTTATTCATTCTTAATTTACGGTCATTTATATGTTTCAAGTCATGCTATCTGTTGGGCTCTAAGTTCTTTTATACATGAATATCTCAACATTTTAAACAATATTATGTATTGGTTTTCTTACCAATTTACTTGTATCTTGTACTTCTATACAACTACACTCCACTTAAGTCATACAATTTTTGAAATGATTTGAAGGCCCACTTGAAATACCTTCACGGCCCACCAGGGGGCCGCCGCCCACAGGTTGGGAATCACTGCACACATCAGTGACTGACAAATAAGATGTAAACTGATGAAAATCTTATTAAAAGAGCTATTACACCTGAAGCCAGATGTTTTACAAGACCAGAAAACACTTTACTTTCACGATTTTGTCTCATTAAGAAATTAATTGAGCCTAAACGGGGTTTTGCAGGTGGAGTGAAAATGAGACAGAGTGTGATCCACCAAGGACCGGGAGAGACATCTGTCTTGACGAGTTAGCGGGAAAATGAAAAATCATTACTGATGTAAATACAATAATTGTGTTTTCTGTGCTGTTAGATGTAATATTTTGAACATAACCTTGGTAGATGAGGCAGACTAAATGATGAGAACACAGAAACACTCACCTCAAGACTCTCGAGAACAACAAAAGTGTCTGTAAGGACGTAATTAACCTACAATCACACAAAGAGCCGCTCATCTGCAGCCAGGTCGGCACACCTCTCTGTTTGAATGTCAATGTGAACGCTGTAACTACACTAATAGCTCTGCTAATCACCAGCCTCCTCTGGCAGAGAGGCCACATTAAAGCCTCGTGGGAGCGTCATGGCAGCAAAACATAAAGACCACTTTCTGCTTGGCAGGTTTGTGAGAATTTGACAACTTATGAGAGCGGCTTAAGGCTTCCAGAAGACTTCATGCGTGTTAATTGCCCAACTTTTCCCTCCAAAGAGCCACAGAGTCAGGGAGATGACAGCAGAGGTATAGAAATAACTGTAGGCTCGCAGCTTTAATTAAGGAGCTCAGCGTGGTCTCTGTTAGAGGCCGAGAGGAGAGATCAGGATCAGTGTGTGTGGGAACGAAGTACGAGGCTCTGCTGATATGTTCACATGAGAAAGATGTGGTAACTAAGGCGAGAGGGTGGGCTTCTTTATCTGCTGAAAGGTTAACATAACGTAACAAGCTCATAAGAGACGACATCGACCTGTCATTTCATCGTTATCAGGAATCTGAGATCTATCTCCAATGAGTTCAACTTCTGGGTGGATAAGACAAAGGAGGGCGAGACTTCACAGACTGCAATAGGGCTAGGTAATTAATCTGAATTAGATTAAATCACAATATGTCCTGTTGCAATATTCTAATCCCAGACAGTGCAATATTTCTATAACCTGAAATGTGTCAAAATATCAGATACAGTTTTTGCAGTAGATGTTTTCTGCTCTACATCTAAACCAGAGTTACTCAACCCTGCTCAACTGTTAAAAACTACAACTACAAAATAAACAATCTGAGTAGCAAAAAGAGGCAAAAAAAAAGGAAAGAGTAGTCATAAAAGTTAGTACGAGGTGGTAAAAGTTGCAAAAGAGAAACAAAAATTGACTTTTAAATTGGGATACCACCTAGAAAAACCCAAAAAGTAGAAAAAAAATAGTCCAAAAGTGGCATAAAAAAGTGAAAAGTGACTATAATGGCCAAAAAGCAACAAATATTAGGAAGACAAATCTGGAGGAAACTTAGAATAATTCAGAAAGTAGCAAAAATGGTGAACAAAGTAAAGAAAAACAGTGAAAAGTGACCAAAATGGCCAAAAAGCAACAAAAATGGTAAGAAAGTTGGGTTTTGAATCGGTAAGTAGTCACTTTGTTACAAAAATGGTCCAAAAAAGGCAAAAAAGAAGGGGGGAAAGTGACTAAACTGGCAAAAAAAAAAACAAAATAAGCAAGAAAATTTTTGGAGAAAACTTTAAAAAATTCAGAAAGTTGAAAAATGTGATGAAATACAGTGAAAAGTGCTAAAAATGGCTATAGTCAACAAAAATGGCAAGAAAATTGGGATTAAACTTGGAAAAAGTTTGTTACAAAAAATGGTCCGGCAAAAAAAAAAGTGAAAATTGACAAAAATGGACAAAGGACAATTTGAAGTGAACCTGGAAAATAGTGAAAGGTATCGAAAAATGGTCCAAAGTGGCAAAAAAGAAGAAAAGTGACTAAACTGGCCAAAAAGCAACAAAAATGGAAAGAAAGTTGGGTTTTGATTTGGTAAGTAGTCACTTTGTTACAAAAATGGTCCAAAAAAGGCAAAAAAACAAGGGGGAAAAGTGACTAAACTGGCAATAAAACAACAAAATAAGCAAGAAAATTTTGGGAGAAAACTTAAAAAAATTCAGAAAGTAGCAAAAATGTTGAAAAATGTGATGAAATAAAGTGAAAAGTGGTAAAAATGGCCATAGTCAACAAAAATGGCAAGAAAATTGGGATCAAACTTGGAAAATAATTTGTTAAAAAAAATGATCCAGCGAAAAAAAACGAAAATGGACAAAGGACAATTAGAAGTGAACCTGGAAAATAGTGAAAGGTATCAAAAAATTGTCCAAAGTGGCAAAAAAGAAGAAAAGTGACTAAACTGGCCAAAAAGCAACAAATAATAGCACGAACAATTTTGGAGGGAACATTAAGAAATTCAGAAAAGTGCAAAAATGGTGAATAAAGTGAAGAAAAACTGTGAAGAGTGACCAAAAAGCAACAAAAATGGTAAGAAAGTTGGGGTTTAACTTGAAAAGGACTCAGTTTGTTTCAAAAAGTGGCCAAAAGTGGGTTAAAAACAACAAAAAATGGCAAGGAAATTTGGAGTGAACCTGGAAAATAGTGAGAAGGTATGAAAAAATGGTCCAAAAGTGGCAAAAAAAAGAAGGTAAAAGTGTTTAAAATGTGTAAAAATCAGTCCCAGTTGTAGTGGTAGTGGGTTGTTGTTGTTGTGCTGTAATTAATGTAACTGTTCATGTTCAACAATGTGTTTGTTTAAAAACATAAGATGGGAACTCAGGAATAATGGCACAAAAAACGCATTTGTAATACAGGAAATAATAATCACAATAAGATAATTTTTACAGCCCGACTTGAAGGTGAAACTTTTCAGATTATTTGCAGTTAACGTATCAACCAAAGGTCGACTTAACAGAGATTTAATAATGCGTTTATGATCATGTGTCTGGCTTTTGTCTCCTCCTCTTGTTAAGCGATAGCATCACTTAGAGGGAACTTAATAACGTTGGATTGTTAAATATTTAATGATCTCTTCCTCTTGAGCTCGACCTAAGGATCGACCGTGAGCTCATCTGCAGAGTTAGAGGCTGCAGAAACACAGAATAACCACGTTCTGTGAAAGATTAATGGTCGAACTTCTTTTAAAATGTGGGTCAATGACGTGACGTCCCTTTTTTTGTGTCCGAGTGCAATATTTCCTTCCATCATGAATTGAGTTTTTCATCACATGTATTTCTTTTAAGATACTTTGGACAGAATAAACTTGTGTAGAAATTTGATAATTTTATTTTGTACAAAAAAACACAAAACCAAGGAGTTTGGGGGTTTTACAGTCCACCACGTTGGCAGGACTGTTCATAGGTGTCATTAATTTGAGATTTTTAACTTACAGTCAATAACATTTACCTTTAATTTTTTACAGTGGCATTATTTTATACTTGAACATTTTTAAATAAAACATTCTTTGCAAATAAAAAGAATTTTAAAGCTGTTGAGAAATTTAAAAAACTTTTGTCCCGTAATTTTCACCTTGTCAAATGTCAGGGTGTTGCAACCGTAACATTAGACTTTTATTTTAAAGTGAACTCTTATTTTGTCCTTTGTCCTTTGACGTAGTCGGTCTCCTCGGGTTTACTGTAAACACTGGTTCACCTTTTCAAACATCTAAAGAGACTTTATGACTATTTTTTCCAAAAAAGTCTTCATTGGTGACTGGAACAATTTCCATGTCAGGTGGTACAACCAATGTAATAATGTGAAATGTTATTTTAACATGAAATTATTGATCTTATTCACAAATAAAAGAAATGAAACACACAAAATGAAAATGTATGAGTCACTACAGACACTTGAGAGATACTTGCCAATAATTTCACACAGAAATTTATTGTCCTTGTATATTTATATAAAAGTATATAAACCAACGTGGTGGACTGTAAAAACCCACGAGTTTAATTTTTATGATTTTTTATTACAACCTAAAAACTTTGAAATGTTGGTCAACTACTGAAATCTGTTAGAAAACATAATTCTTCTCTCAGAAATATGTTTTTATCCATTTTCAAAGAACTTTTTAAAAATGAGTTTTTAGACCCTCTTTTTGTCATTGATCCATTTATCACATCGTTGAGGTAACATATATGAAAAAAACCTGAAATATTTTATCTTTTTGTGTGTTGAAGTTTCACACATCACTTTGTTTTATTGTCAGAAAAGTGTCTTTTTGACAACGATTATGTTTAGAAAGTCAGTTGTTTGTTGTGGCCGCTCACCTCATGTCTGGAATATATTCTTTGGATCCACTCCTGGGGGGCTCTGAGCTCAGCGTCCCAGCTCACCACCACCCCGATCATGTTCCCCTTCCTCTCCATCACCACGTCCCCCACCCTCAGGAAAACGTACGGAGGCCGCGGGCTGCGAACCGCCTTAGAGGCTGCAGGAATAAAAAAAACCAAACCTGTGAGATTCACTGTTTGACTCCACACTCTGACGTAAACTCTTCGAATAAAAACATTTAGAGTCACAAACCTCCGAAGAATCCCTCTGCGTTGTCTTCCAGCATTGCTTCAATCACAGCCTTCTTCTTAGCTTCATCCTCCTGATCTTCAACGCCGAGGAAAGACCTGCAGAAACAAACTGTGTGTGTAATATTCAAACTTTAAAGTTAAGAAAAGAACCACAAAGATGATATTTTCTCAGAACATACTTGACTTGATTTATGTGCTGATGCGTCCAGTTCATCCATGCGGTGCCGTTGAGGTACGAAGATTTCCACTCTTTCCAGATCCTCATCAGCCTGAAACAACACGGTTCAGATTATTGGGTCAATGACAAAAAGAGGGTCTAAAAACTTAGTTTTAAAAAGTTCTTTGAAAATGGATAAAAACATATTTCTGAGAGAAGAATTATGTTTTCTAAAAGATTTCAGTAGTTGACCAACATTTCAAAATTTTTAGGTTCATTATTTTTTAGTATTTTTAATTTGAGCACCCAAAAATGTCAGGTGGTGCAACCAAATATATGAAAATATATTTATATGTTCCTGTTATTTTTCTGTGTGAAATTATTGGCAAGTATCTCTCAAGTGTCTGTAGTGACTCATACATTTTCATTTTGTGTGTTTCATTTCTTTTATTTGTGAATAAGATCAATAATTTNATTAGACTTTTATTTTAAAGTGAAGAGAATAAAACAGGAAACAGGAAACTGCATCAGCCAGAGGAGCCCAAATGACATTTGTGACCAAGTGGAAAAGTTTGTAGATTTCTCTGAAATACTGATAAAAAAGGTTTTTTCACTTCATTGGTGACTGGAACAATTTCCATGTCAGGTGGTACAACCAATGTAATAATGTGAAATGTTATTTTAACATGAAATTATTGATCTTATTCACAAATAAAAGAAATGAAACACACAAAATGAAAATGTATGAGTCACTACAGACACTTGAGAGATACTTGCCAATAATTTCACACAGAAAAAATAACAGGAACATATAAATATATTTTCATATATTTGGTTGCGCCACCTGACATTTTTGGGTGAAACATAATTCTTCACTCAGAAATATGGTTTTATCCATTTTTAAAGAACTTTTTAAAAATAAGTTTTTAGACCCTCTTTTTGTCATTGACCCATGTATACATTTATATCTCTGATGCAGCCACAGCTCGACTTCCATCGCCTTGGAAACACTGATAAAAAGACAGGCATGCCTCCTTTCCCTTACAAACACATCCCATTTTTCTTTGTCTCAGCAAATTCTCGATCCCCGCCGTGACCGCTGACCCGTGATCTGAGTGAAAGGCGTCACATAAAAGAAGCCCGAGGCTCCTGGTGGACGCCACGTCAGGAATGCTCTGCAGATGTTACACATTTCTGTCTCTTCATCACAAAGCTCCCATTGTGCAAACTGGACAACCTCTTGACCTCTTCTTTCTTATTCCATCTTTTCCCCTTAATCACAATCTTAACCATCTTTTTGTTGTCGTCTTTATTTGGCCTTTAGTCCCCCTCCCCCCCCACCTCCACCTCCACCTCCACACACACACACTCACTAATTACACTCCTGCTCCACTTCCAGCCCTGCAGCTGAAGGATAATCTTATCTGGAGAGAGCAGCCCCGGTGCACTACACACTGCCGCCCAGTTGATTAAATGTGCAGAGAACGGGGAGGAAGATTGAGTGTGTGTGTGTGTGTGTGTGTGTGTGTGCACCGCCATCATAGGTAATGAAACTGCAAAGTGACGGGCGTTTAGCTGTGCCAGCAGTATAGGAGTGTGTATGTATACATTAAGAAGGTGTGTGTGTGCAGCGTGGATAAGTTCTGGAGGCTGAGGACGAGTGTAATCCAGCTCTTCACGTTCAAGTGCAGACGGAGCAAAAGCAAAAGGCTTAAAAAATATATTCACGTGGTCTTTTTTTACGAGATTTATTCCTGCAGGTGTCAAGTCAGAAGGTGGCGCTCACGGTTTGGATCAGATCATGAGTTTGTGTTGTGAAGTTTGCTCCACTGATCTGTTAAGAATCTTTCCTTTAAATATTAAACCTGTTCCATGTGTCTGATCACTTTTCCTGTTGAGTGGTGGGATCTTGAAGAAAAGCAAGTTTTCAAACTCAGCTACCTTCAAACAAACACTAAATTTCCAAGATGTAAACATCCCAAATGCATTTTGTCAAAAATTTTCAGAAGAACCACGATCAAACAAACACAGGAGGAGATTTAACGTCTGCAGTCACGAGAATAATGAGTTAATTTTTCTATCTTGACACGATTTGACAACAAACTTCCTGCCGCCTCTTCCCCTTTTCGCTACTTTCTGAATTTTCTTAAGTTCACTCCAAAATTTTTCATGCTAATTTTTATTTCTTTTCGGCTATTTTGGTCACTTTTTACTTCTTTTTCGCCACTTTTGATCCCTCTCACTATTCTCCAGGTTCACTCTAAAATATCTAGTCAATTTTTGTATTTTTTTTGCTAATTTTTGACACTTTTCACTCTTTTTTAGCCACCTTTTGACCAATTTTTGCAGAAAAATGACTATTTTCCAAGTTAAATGCAAATTTTCTTGCCATTTGACTTGGTAATTTTTCGACACTTTGCACTGTTTTTTTCCTAATATTTTCACATTTTTTGTTACTTTCTGAATTTCTCTAAGTTCCCTCCTAAATTTATCAAACTATTTTTATTGCTATTTTGCCGTTTTGATCAATTTTCACTCTTTTTTGCCTTTGTTGTTTTCTGCTCATTTTTGCCACTTTTTACTCTTTTATGTCTACTAAGGACCATGTTTTGCAACAAACTGACTATTTTCCAAGTTTAATCTCAACTTTCTTGCCATTTGACTTGGAAATTTTTCACCACTTTTCACTGTTTTTTTTCACCATTTTTGCTTCATTCTGAATTTTTTTAAGTTCATTTCAGTCACTTTTCACATTTCTTGACCAATTTTTTGCAGAAAACTGACTATATTCCAAGTTCAATCCCAAATTTCTTGCCATTTGACTTGGTCATTTTTCACCACTTCACTGTTTTTTTTTTCTTATATTTTTTACCATTTTTGCTACTTTTGAACCATGTTTGATACCGTCTTACTACTTTCAAGGTTCACTCTAAAATTTCTTGTCAATTTTTGAATTTTTTTGCTCATTTTTGCCACTTTTTTATTCTTGCCAACTTAGGACCATGTTTTGCAACGAACTAACTATTTTCCAAGTTTAATTCCAACTTTCTTGCCATTTGACTTGGTAATTTTACACCACTTTTCACTGTTTTTTTCTGATATTTTCACCATTTTTGCTATTTTCTGAATTTTTTTAAGTTCCCTCCAAAATTTCTCAAGCTAATTTGTGTTGCTTTTTGACCATTTTGGTCAATTTTCACTCTTTTCTGTCACTTTTGGACCATTTTTTGCAACAAACTGACTATTTTCCAAGTTCATTCCCAACTGTCTTGCCTTTTGTGTTGGCTTGGAATATTTTTTCTTACCACTTTTCA
The DNA here is from genome assembly GCA_008086565.1 of Thalassoma bifasciatum. Lineage (NCBI taxonomy): Eukaryota > Metazoa > Chordata > Actinopteri > Labriformes > Labridae > Thalassoma > Thalassoma bifasciatum. The sequence goes on from RPOG01002458.1 coordinate 22,952, forward strand.
ATGTTTTCTTTTTTTACTTCTTCATTATTTTTGCTACTTCCTGAATTATTTAAAGTTCCCTTTGAATTTTTTTCAGGCCAATTTTTGTTGCTTTTTGGTCATTTTGGTCACATTTTTGCCACTTTTGGACCATTATTCTGATTATATCTCACTATTTTCCCAGTTAAAAAAAAAATATATATATATAACTTTTCATGATATTCTAATGTTTCTTAAAGATATTATTGTTTATGTAAACTCTGTGCAGATGCATTTTTCCTTATTCAAAATGAGAAAGAAAAAAAAAAATCAACCCCTTCAATATAGCAGGTGGTATCAATAACATAGAAGATCGGGAACCTAAAAATAATCCTACAATAAATCAAAATAATATTATCTTTGCAAATCTTTCAGCTTCACTTATCTCTGATTATTAAATCAACTTATTGACTCTAAAAGCTCCAGGATATTTTGGTGTGACTCACTTTTCTTTTCTAAACAAACACACAACAACATTCACTGACGCACACCTACATGGAAACTGTTGCTCATCTATTTAAAAGCTGCGTCTTTGACCTCTCCGTCAAACAAACGGCGCTGACGTGCTCACCTGTGACTCAACCTGATACTTGTCACCTTTAAGTTCCCGTTAAAGCGGGATAAAACGCCACACAGATGAGGGATACACATGCGACTAACTGCTCCACAGAACATATCCATGAATCACCTGAGCTATTATTATTCTCTTCATGTCATCACACATGCGGAGGAGACGTGTGCACGCACAGATGTTACACATTTGTGCATCTAAATCCAATACAGGAGGCTGATGCATGGATGTTTTCCCGAAGCCGACTGTTGGTCACGATTACACCGAGGCACGAGAATAATGGAGGAGTGATGTACATTTCTGATACGATAACGTAAAATCAAATTAAATCCATCAAATCTACACCTTGAGATGACATTTAAAGCTCTCACAGAAACACTCCTGATTCTGATTCCTTTTCCCTCCTTAACAGATATTCAAACCAAACCACTTTGTTACAGCACTTTGGATTTTGTGCTGACTGAAATATTGGGTCAGAAATTCTCCTTGAAACGTATGAAGTTTAAATTCTTTCTAGGGAGCAGAGTGCACTTTGTTCATCTCACTCAGACAAAATACACATTGAGTCTTTTCTTAGTGGGAAGCAAAGCAAAGATTGGCTCTCAGTCGCTTGTTTTAAAGTCTTTTAGTGGAGCAACTTAAAATAAAGCAAGAATGAGCAACTTTATTAATAGAGCTCAGGAGTGGATACTTTTGTATATTTTGGCTCCCATGAGGGCACTTTTACTTTTCCAGGTGGGCAGTTTATCATGTTTAAACCAATGACTGTATATAGAATGGACAGCGTGCTTCCGCCTGTCACCGTTCTACGTTTTTGAAGCCAAAAAAACCCGTTTCTCTAGCCGCCATTGTGCAGCCAGAGTCTTCGCAGTAGAGAATTTCTGGTGGAGCCAAGTAAAAAAGAGAAATAAAAATATTTATTTCTTCTTCTTCAGAGGGTTTAGTCTCCTTTTGGCTCTTTCCCGAAGTTTCTTATATCCCCAATAAAAACTACTCACGAACGGCAGCTGTCAACTATCGTAAAACAAAACTTATATCGCGGTTTTAACGTCTAATAACTAATGAGAAACTAACTTCTCAGGAAAAAAACACCCAAACACCATGCAGCCAAATGTGTGAAATTATTGGCAAGTATCTCTCAAGTGTCTGTAGTGACTCATACATTTTCATTTTGTGTGTTTCATTTCTTTTATTTGTGAATAAGATCAATAATTTCATGTTAAAATAACATTTCACATTATTACATTGGTTGTTCCACCTGACATGGAAATTGTTCCAGTCACCAATGAAGTGAAAAAACCTTTTTTATCAGTATTTCAGAGAAATCTACAAACTTTTCCACTTGGTCACAAATGTCATTTGGGGTCCTCTGGCTGATACAGTTTCCTGTTTCCTGTTTTATTCTCTTCACTTTAAAATAAAAGTCTAATGTTACGGTTGCACCACCCTGACATTTGACAAGGTGAAAATTACGGGACAAAAGTTTTTTACATTTCTCAACAGCTTTAAAATTCTTTTGATTTGCAAAGAAGGTTTTATTTAAAAAGGTTCAAGCATAAAATAATGCCACTGTATTTTTAATTTCCATTTACAATAACTGACATTCAATTTTTAGAGTTTAATTACTGTGGATACTACAGTCCTGCCAACGTGGTGGACTGTAAAACCCCCAAACTCCTTGGTTTTGTGTTTTTTTGTACAATATAAAATTATCAAATAAGATGTGTTCAAATAACACAGGTTTCATAGAATAAAGAAATACATGTGATGAAATACTCAATTCATGATGGAAGGAAATATTGCACTCGGACACAAAAAAAGGGACGTCACGTCATAAACCCATATGTATTTTGGCTCCCATGAGGGCAATTTAGCATGGTTTGGCTCCTGGGAGGCACTTTGGTGCACGTTTAGGCTCCAAGGAAAGCAGTTATCATATTTTCACCAGCCAAAAGAGCTGATTAGTGAGGTTTACCAACTGGGAAGGCTCTTCAGCATTTGTTTTGGCTCCTAAGAGGCCACATTTTGGCTCCCAATAGGGAACTTAACTCTTTCCCCTCCATTGACGAGATTTTCCGTCATTCCCTGTTTCTGCCGCCACATTGCGGGGGGCGCTGTTGTGCATATTGTGCATCAACCTCACACTTCTTAGCGCACAAAACAAACGAAGAACAAGCAACTCTCTCGGAAACTTATTGCAATAACGGTATCCCGTGACAACATTCTACACAGCCATCAGCGTTCTTCTGAAAACGCCAGCTCCGGTTAGTTACAGCGTCATAAAAGCTTCGGAGTGTTCATGGGCTCGGACTCCGATAACTCGCACTTCGACCTACATTCAGACGAGTGCAATACGCCCGACAGCGACAGAAAAGCGAAGATGGGGCTGACAGTGTAAATGACGGACGTGGAGGTGAGGGTGACAGTGGAAAAAAGTTTCACTAAGTGACGGACACAAAGATGCTTTTGCTTTTTTCAACCCTCTGTATCTCAGACATCTGAGTGCCATCTTTTAGGCTCAGGTGTTAAACAGTTAAAAAGGTTTGATCAAATTTTGGAAAAGAATCAAAACAAGGTCAAGAATCTTCACCTTTAACAATAAATCTGCCGTCAAGAGAGTCAAGAAGAGACTATACATGTGGGATTATTGCATCTTTATCCCCTGCTCTTGAGAAATACTCCACTCTGATTGGCTGGAGGGTTGGAATATCTCTGCTCTGAAGCTGCATCATATCATCTCTCTCTGATTTTGTATTCAGAAGCACAAAGGTACGGGGTTGGCAGATGCCCGCGGGGAACAAAAAGTAATCTATTACCTGAAACAAGCAGATGATTCATTCAATACATGCTCGGCTACTTGGCTCATATCTATGCATGGAAATTGCATTCGACACCAATTTGAAACGCTGGCTCGTTGGGATGATGATGATACACCTGTTTGGACGGTGAGAGAGTGAGAGCGGAGAAAAATCCGGGACCAGAGCCGGGCTCAAACCCAGCAAGCTGTTGGCAATGAGGTGAAGGTCGAGGTGGTGTGTTATGAATTGCAGATTAGCATACACAGCTGCAGCACAGTGTGTGTGTGTGTGTGAGTGTGTGTGTCTCAGCATAGAGGTGTGAAGAGCACTCAGTAACATGTCGGTGTGTTTTTGCGACGCCGACTTTAGTGCAGGGCAGAACATATGTTCAGAGCTGTTTGTGTCACTGGCCTTTTCAAAATAAGAGCGTGATTTAGTGAACATATATCAAGCATGTGTGTGTGTGTGTGTGTGTATGTGCAGAGATGAAAGGAGGTGTTACGCAGTGTGATATCCTCTATTCTCTGCCACACAAACGCTCCACGCCGACAGCCGCACCCAAACAACCGTTTATTCACGACTCCGCTCCAACCGTCTCCTCTCCTTCAGTCTCCAGTGACTCTGAATGTGACACTTTTTTAAAATCACTTTCACAGTTTGAGGGAAAATTTAATTGACTGGATTCGTTAGCGATCGCTGAGTCTGAATTGAAAAGAATTAATTTGCACCGACCTACATTTACAAAAAAAAAACTGAACGACCTTTGGGAGAGACAGAAATGAGGTGATATTTAGTTTAAAGGAGACTAATTAACAACCAGCTGCTGTATAACTACAGATTGGTTTCTTCTACACTGGTGAAAAGGGGGGAAAAAAAATACCCAAAATATGATTCAAGACAAAGAAGCAGAACTCTATACACTTAAAACAAGGAACTGTAATTATAAAACAGATAATATTAGGACGGTAAACCAAATGATGAATCAGGAAAACTGTAAACTGTATAATGCTCTTATATCAGAAAACGGTGGTCATTGGAATTAACAGTTGCATATGGGTCAATGACAAAAAGAGGGTCTAAAAACGTATTTTTAAAAAGTTCTTTGAAAATGGATAAAAACATATTTCTGAGAGAAGAATTATGTTTTCTAACAGATTTCAGCAGTTGACCAACATTTTAAAGTTTTTAGGTTCATTATTTTTTAGTATTTTTAATTTGAGCACCCAAAAATGTCAGGTGGCGCAACCAAATATATGAAAATATATTTATATGTTCCTGTTATTTTTTCTGTGTGAAATTATTGGCAAGTATCTCTCAAGTGTCTGTAGTGACTCATACATGTTCATTTTGTGTGATTCATTTCTTTTATTTGTGAATAAGATAAATAATTTGATGTTAAAATAACATTTCACATTATTACATTGGTTGTACCACCTGACATGGAAATTGTTCCAGTCACCAATGAAGTGAAAAAACCTTTTTTATCAGTATTTCAGAGAAATCTACAAACTTTTCCACTTGGTCACAAATGTCATTTGGGCTCCTCTGGCTGATGCAGTTTCCTGTTTCCTGTTTTATTCTTTTCACTTTAAAATAAAAGTCTAATGTTACGGTTGCACCACCCTGACATTTGANACTGTATTTTTAATTTCCATTTACAATAACTGACATTCAATTTTTAGAGTTTAATTACTGTGGATACTTGTCAGGACGGTTGCACCACCTGACATTTTGGGGGTTTGAGGAACCAAAACACAAAAAAACATGTTATATTTTAATAGTTTAAAGATGTGTTCAAATAACACAGGTTTCATAGAATAAAGAAATACATGTGATGAAATACTCAATTCATGATGGAAGGAAATATTGCACTCGGACACAAAAAAAGGGACGTCACGTCATTGACCCATATTTGTTTGTTCAATTCACAAAAATGCAACTTACTCTTTGACAAACGCCACATTATAGTCATATATTAGAAAATGTGGATGTGTGAATAAGCATCTATTTTTGTTTATTTCACAAAAAGCAACTTACATGACGTTAAAATGCTGTAATAAAAGTTTTTCGCAAAGTTTTCAATGTCTGTCTGAACAGATTTTTCTTTTTCTGTTTTCGTTAATAGGTTTGTATTTAGTTTGACGTAAAATTTCATATTTTATATTTCGTAATTTATCTATGCATAGGCATGTAGGTCGCTGTTGTTGTTGGCCAATAGATTAATCGGGCTCTAGTTTGAAGAGATGTTTTTACACTTTTTAGCTCCAGCTTCCAGACCATAACTGAAAAACACCTGATGAGTACAGCTGAACAATTTGCAAAAATAATCTGTAACACTTCACAGGCACGCAAATTCCATCAAACTATTTATAAATTTAAAATCACCCTCAAATTTTATGACAATTAAGTGAAAATTAGAACTAAATTCTTCAAAATAGTTTAACATTTTGCAAGTCAATTGATAAGTAAATGGGGTTTTTTTAAGTTTCTTTCAAATTTCCTCCAAATTTTAAGGTTAGTAGGTAAAAATAAGTGAATAACAGTTACTCAAGAATCATGACTTTTTTTTAAAGATTAAATTCAGACATTATTTAAAGAAGTTGCGTGTTTATTTCCCTTAATCATCTTGAAAGTCAGGGAAAATTTCAAACAAATTTTAAAAAAAAATTCCCCCCAATTATTACTTGATTATGATGAAATTTGAGGAAATGTTAAGTGAAGTGTTTCCAAATAATCTTATCACAGTTATTTTTCCCCATATTCCAATTGCTAGATTATTCTTAGGTCCCCCATCTTACGTGTTGTTAAACAAACACGAGTGATAAATCATTCTTTATTAAAATAAAGAACCATATTAGCTTCACAAGGCAAGTTTGACACCACTTGCATTCTTGTTCTCTATAAGAAAAACACAAAAATGAAAGGTTGGAGCATCATGAAAAAGTGCAATATTTTTGGTCACTCAGACCTAGATATTATATAAACTCATTATACACAGAATGAATTATTTTCCAGGCCTTAATTTCTTGAAATGATGATGATTATGTCTGACAGAGAATGAAAATCCAGAATTCAGTGTCCTGGAAATTTAGTCGATTACATAAGATCAACAAAGAAGAATATTTTAAAACGCCACCAATGCTGTTTGACGTCACGCCGTATGAATATCTTTGACCAGAATGAAGAAATATGTTCATGTCTGAGGTGAAGGACATTACCTCCCCCCCTCCTCCTTGATGCTGCTGTTTCCTCCCATAAATGTGACACGGCTGACACACATCATTAAGTCTCCTCATGTCCAGCCACTCCTGGAGTAAATGAGTCACTATTTGTCCTGCTGGGACACACACACACACACACACACACACACACACACACACACACACACACACACACAGGCTGCCAGTGAACATCACGCTCACCGAGCACCGCATTTCTGAAACGTTTCCAATTCAATCAAATTTGACTCATCACATCATTTAAATATTCAATTCTAGTACAAACAGGTGGAAGACCTGATTTTAACTTCGGTGCTTTTTGCTTATTTTGAACGTACAAGTTCAATAAAAATGTAAATTATACCCAAACATCCAATTTTAGCAACACTATATTTTTTCGTAACTTTGCAGAAACTATTGATGCAAATTCCAATTGATCTACCACTTAAAGGAGTGATGTACAATAACAAGAATCTAAAATGTATCCTGGTAAGCTCAATACTCTAAAGAGAGCTTGGGGAAAAAAATTATCATTCAATGAAAAAGCCTTATGGCAGATAAAATTGCAGGGAAAATGAGTTTTGATGTAACTTTGAGCAATGGTGTGCATGATATTGGGGGGCAGTTGTTGAAAAACACAGGCTTAAGTGCCCAATTGGGAGCCAAAACAGTTACTGGAGTGCCTTAATAGTTTTAACATGACTGGTTTTAATATGGTCAACTGCCCTCCAGGGAGCCAAAACACATACTGAAGTATCCTCTTGGGAGCCAAAATATGTGCTAAAGTGCTCTTCTTGGTAACACATTTGTGCTATAATTCATTGTTAGCAGCCAAAACACACTTACATCACCCTCCTATTTAGTGAATTACACTTATCTTCCCCTCTAACTGGTACAAACATGGTATGCTGCCCTCTTGGGAGCCAAAACAAATTCTGTAGTGCCTTTCCAGTTGGTGAAACACACTCATTTTCCCCTTTGGCTGGTTATACCAATGGTCAGCTGCCCTCCAGGGAGCCAAAAAACACTCTACAGTGTCCCCTTGGGTGCGAATACAGATGCTTAAGCAACCTCTTGGGAGCCAAAATATGTACTAAAGTGGCCTTCTCGATACCAAATCTGAGCTAAAACTCTTTCTTTGGAGCCAAAACACAGCTAAAGGGCCCTCTTAGTTAGCAAATTACACTTATCTTCTCCAATGACTGGTTAAAACATGGTTTACTGCCCTCCTGGGACCCAGAAAACATACCAAAGTGTCCTCTTTGGGAGCCAAAATGTGCTTAAATGCTCTCCTGGGAGCCAAAATACTCGTGCCAAAGTGTCATCTCAGGAGCCAATACAGATGCTTAAGCCACATCTTGGGAGCCAAATTACGCTTTTGTACCCTCTTGGGAGCCAAAATATGTGTTGCTTAGATTTTTCTTTACTGTAGCAGTGGACGCTCATTTTAAAGACACTTTGAATCTGTTTTTGCTTTCACAAGAATCACACGAGAAATCGAAGTCGTCCTCTTTTCTGTTCTGTGTTTCTGTTCCATTTCCTCTGTGACCTGTAGCTGTAAAACCACCTCTGGTTAAATTCTTTAAAGTCTAACACACACGCTCAATATTGATCAAAGTCCCTTAATGAATAAACAAACAGGTTTGTTTTGTATCGTTTGTGAAAGCAGCTCTCAAAGCGCGGCTCGTACAAGCCCAACACGCTGAATCAGAAGCTTCCGTGAAAGGACGAGTGGTGCGTGTGATCTGAGCTGGATTCTTCTGAGGAAAGAAAGACGAATACAAAGAATAAAACAGAGTGTGTGTGTGTGTGTGTGTGTGTGTGTGTGTGTGTGTGGGAGCTCAGGTGAACGGGTCGTTCTGCAGAGACAGAGAGTATGTGAGTAAGTGAACGCAACTTAAATGAAAAGGTCAGGACGGGTTAGGGCAGCTTTGATGGGAATCCCCACTGGGATGTGTGTGTGTGTTTATGTGTGTGTGTGTGTGTGTGTGTGTGTGTGTGTGTGAGACAGTGAGAGAGCAGCAGGGCCACTACTGAACTATTTTTAGCTGTGTTGATTGATGCCTGACTTCATCATCAGAGACAGAGGACAGTCAATTCCCCGTCCTCCACCTCTTCCTCCTTCTTTTTCCTCCTTCCTTCCTCTTTGGTCCATTTCCATATTCCTGCTTTTGTTATGTAATCTAACTGTTTCCTTCCTTTTCTCTATCACTCACATACTTTCAGTTGGGACTCTAACATTCAAACAACTTTATTTAAAGTCTTTCCTGAGATGTGGAGTCAGAATGTTTTCGACGATGACACAAAAGGTGTTGAAAATGCAGAGGAAGTCGTTGCCTTTTATTTTTTATACCAGTTGCTACTTGATTTGGTCCCATCAGTGACCATAATGAGATTTTTTTTTCAGACAGGAAAGATGAGCTAGCTTGTACAAAAGCAATCCAGGCGGGTTTGAGCGACTGGATGTGATTACGTCTTGAAATTGAGTTTTTTGAAATAGATTAAAAAAAAGAAGAAAGGGGAAATTGGGCGGTTGGGGGAAGTAACCCACTCTGATGTAGATAATAGGGTCGTCAAAAGTATCGATACTTAAGCACAGTATCCGGATACAATACTAATTTGCCACGGTATCGATACTAAGATACAAAAAAGTGTAGCTGAGGTCGTGTTGATGTTCATTTAAATGAACTTCTACAGTTTAATTCATTAATATATTGTTGTAATTGCTGTTTCTTTAGTGTGGTAATTTTGTTAAATTAAGATTTTTTGATTTTTTGCAAATTAAAAGAATAATACCTCATTAAAATAGTGTCAAATTGTGTTATAACTTATATTTGGGTGAATTATTTTGCATTTACTTGCACTAAGTGAAAACGTGATCGTCTTCTTTCTTTCATTTTCTGACTATCTAATGATTTTATTTCCTTGATTATTTATCTAGGTTTCTGTTTTACATGTGAATGAAACATTTTTTATGCCTTTTTTAAAATTCACCAGTCTTTTTAGAATTCATGAACAGTATCGAGTATCCAATATCTTCCTGGGTATCGATAGAGTTTGAAATTTTGGTATCGTGACAACCCTAGTAGATAAAACCTTATTTTATTTGTTTATAATATGGTTTATCAGTCTTTAATTCAGGGAAAATATTTGAAAAAGTAAACAAGACCATCCAACCTGGCTCAATTCCAAGAAACAGAAATAAATACTTTTAAGTTGGTTGAACAATAAAAACATTTCAGTTCAGAGTTGATGTTCAGTTTGATCAATAACTTGTCATATCTCTGTTTTAAGGTTGAACTGATCCAACTGGAGCCTGATATCAAGAACCATAACAAGGGCTGAACGATTTTAGAAAAAGATCTAATTGCAATTTTTCTGATTTCAATTTGGTTCACGATTTTCTTCACATCAAGTCTCAGTGAAGTTTTAAAAATGTACATAATGTTCACAAACTTGACAGAAAATTACATCAAACCATTGAAACATCCAAAGCTTTTACTCAAATGCAAGGATGAAAACTGAAGGTAAGAATTGTTTCCAAATGTATTAATAACAAAAAAAACATGCATGTAAATTCTATTTACAGTTGTAACAACTGAAGAGCAAATGAGCCATTTTTGAAAAATAAAATAGTTTGCAAAACTGCCCAGTGTGTCAAACATGATACAAGAAATATATCGTGAATGAAATGATGAAGCAACATTTTTTGTGGATTTTGTTAAAAGGGCTAATAAACATCTCAGTTCCAAAAAATTGAATTTTCTGACTATTTTCTGATGTGTTGGTCCCATAGACTGTATAAAACATGGCCGTCTGTTACTGCAGCTCCCTTTTGAAGCGGGAGTGTTGGGATGAGTGATGAGTGCCCAAACTCTCAGCTATTGGGCGCCCGTCAGTCACGTGATCTGAGCTGTGGCTCTGATTGGGTAAGCTCTTTTATTTTAATATCTTCCAAACGGCCGAGTTAGAAAAAAATTCGCCCCTCTCACAGTGTGTGCCGTTCGCGAAATTAGCGATTCAGACGGGAGACAGAGTTTGTACCAGGCTTTAAATACGATAATTTCAGCTCTGAAAATGGCTTTTTTTCCCGTTCATTTGTACGTGATTTCCGGTACTTCCGGAGCCAGTCTTAAGCGGTCACTCTAAGAACAGCAGTTTTTTAGCACTTCCCTGTTGTCTCATTTTTTCAGACCAGATACATGATGATGCAATACATAAGATGCAAGTTTAGTTTATGCACTTGAGGGTGTGTTTTGGCTCCCAAAAGGACACTTAAGAGTGTGTTTTTCAATAATTGGACCACAAAAGTGGGGTGGGAAACTGCCCAGGACTGAATTTATGCAAGTGTTGGGGATCTGCTCACCACACATTCAAGTATTTGTGTTGAAACATTTCATTTTAACAAAGTTAATAAAGCCTGAAGTTGCTAAAGCATAATTCTCAGCCTCATTAGTATCAGTAGTTTTCCACAGCTGCGTCGAACTTTCACATCAGCCCCCCACACACACACCCTTAAAGCTTGCCACAGGTCTGATCAGTGTTTCCATGTTTATTAGCACTTCACTATAAAATGATTAAGTGTTTACCACAACAACAGAGGAGGCTGAGACGCCCTGTGCGGCGTTTAATGAGACCAGCTGTGCAAACACCTGCAGGACCTGACTATTCCAGGACTGAGTTTGACACCACGGCAGCTGTGGAGTGAAGTCAAGGTGACGAAATAAACCGTCCACGTCGACGGGCAACAATCGTCTCATTGGTGAGAGAGATTCACAGTGTTTGGATGTCTGAAACTGGAATTTTCAGCTACTGTGTGATATGTGCAACTTCCACACGATGTGAAGATGAGATATCTGAGGAATGTCATGAGGGAACTGATTTCCTTTCACCTCTTCTCACCTCTTCAGTCCTCTCTTTGAAACCCTTCTATACCACATCCACGCACATATTCCACTCCCTTCCTTTTTCTATCTTGTTCTAATTCTATATCTATCTCCCTGTTTGTCGTATTTGCTTTCAGAAAGCATTGACGTGTGTGTGGCACGCTGGGTCACTCAGATGGTGTTAACGTCCGCTGAGGTGTAATTCTATACGCACTAATGATTCCTGATGTAAAATGACAGCAGCGGTGAGTCAGATGAGGTCAGTTTTCACACCACCCATGCTGGCAATCACTAATCTGACATCAAGGATGTAAATTCTACCTCATTTTTGTCATCATCAACAACTTTTTTGCAAGACTCATAAGTCTATTTGAAAGAAACAAGCAACGACTATTAAGAAAAAACACGTAACGTAACAATAATTATGACAAAAACAAACACAAACAAACAGATAATAGGCTAAAAACACCAAAGTACAAGACATCACCAATGTTTTAAATGGCAACAGTACCAGTGTCTCCACAAAGATGACTGGTATTACATTACAAAATTACAAAATTACAGAATAACTCACTTGCACTTGTCTATCAAGGTTTTTTAAACAACACTTATCCACTATACAATTCCAGCTCGACTCGACTGGTTTGGTTTCCTTTTCCACGAGTGCGTGCATGTCATCTATAACACCACACAAACATAATTTTGTACAAACATATGTGCCACCATGGTCTTTAAAGGAAAAAAATAAGATTTCAAAAGATTTCATTAAAGTAATACAGCAGCTCAATGTCGGGCGTCATGACAACGGAGGTAAACAACAGCCTCGTGCTGCTGCACGCGGAGGAAAACGAAGGAGCTGCTTCCTGACATCAACTCTTCCCTGGATCTAGTGAGATCGCTTTAATTTTTGATTTTTGGGCCTGGTATACCAGAGATTTTTTGTTGATCAATCATTCTTCTTTGAACTGGTTTTTCCTTTTTGGTTCCCTGTGGATTAATGGACTGATTGGTGCTTAAAGACTCTCGTGGCAGACAGATCGCTCCTGCACAGACGAACTTTGATTTAATTTAAAAGACTCTTTAAACCAAACTATCTTTGCTGTTAACTTCTTTTTGGTTTAAAAAGGACTTTTAACTTATTTAGGAATCACGAAGGAGTATTTTAGGGCTGTATTTTGTCTTCATTCAGTCTGGTTCTGTGCCGACGGGTTTAAATGTCATTAAAAACCCGTCGCTTACTCATTCGTTTGCCTCTTGTAAGTGATTTGTTCAGAGTCAGAAGCTTCGGTGACGACATTCTCTGACCAATGAGTGACCGGCAGTCCGTCCGCGTCACCTTTTCGCTTGGAACCAGAGCAGAGCAGGTACTAAAAACTGGAATCCGACGCCGAAAAGGGCCAATTGTATGCAACTTGGAGCTTTTGTAAACTTGCCTTTTTAGACTGAGCCCACAAGGGGGCAGTATACATAGGAGTACAATATGCTCTTAATACATTTTTTTAACACTTTGTGAACACTTTGAAAATTTTCTTGCCAACATTTTGGCCTGGGCATTTAAAATTTTACATCGTCCATACACATCAGCGTCATCACACATTTGTTCACATTTGAAAATGAGATTAAACTACTACAGGGGCACAGGCGGGACAATATAAAGCAGGGGCGTCCAAACTTTTTTCCAAAAGGGCCACATTTGATACCTTGAAAATGACGAAGGGCCAGAAGCTCTGACTGACATGTTTATTAACAGTGAAAGTAACAGACGAATGCTCTATTCTATTGTTTCTATCTAAGAATCATTTCTTGGTGACTTCTGAAAAACCTCACCTGGAAAAAACATATTGTCATTTTTCTATGGCAGGATGAGGAACTGGACTTTATTATGATTTTTAAAGGACTATTACAAAACATTTTAGCCTGAATGTTTCTCATCCTGCACTCTGAACCATTGTTATGCATCAACTTTTGTCTTTTCTTCACAGTTTCATAACTTCAATTTAGTCTTGTGTTTATTTCCAACTCTCACAATTATTTAGAGCATGATTGATTAAAGTGACGCAATTAATTCATTGCAAGATGTAAGCTGGCCACCAAAGGTCCCCGGGCCTCAGTTTGGACATCCCTGATATAAAGCATGAAGTCCATCAGGAGCCAAACTAAATCGTCTCCATGGATGCTGGAGTGTTTTGCATCAGTGAGTTATGATTTTGTTTCCATAAAATAAGTTTATACGGCTACTCCTATGAGGAAATTTTCCAGAATTGAAATAACTGCTGCAAGATTACAGACGTGAACACACCCTCCAGTTTGAAAACGTCTGTCAGAGCACAAATAAAATTTATTTGCCTCTAAACGAACCATTTTAGTGTTTTTATCTGCAGACTGATGCCACAGCTATGCAGCATTTGGAGTTGATTAACGGGGGGGGGGGGGTGTCATACCACACTTGTTGAGGTGAATTTACTCTCTGTATCTCTCACACACACACACACATACACTCACACACACTGACTTTGCGGTGCTACCAAGGCAACCAAAATACAAGAGCTAATTATAGTTCGAGCTGCAGACTCTGGGACCGAAAAAAAAAAAAAAATTAAACTCTCACATGAGCAAACACACCAGGCAATTTATTTACGCTGAGATAGTCAATATACTCAGGCTCTGAGGGGTTTGGTCTCTACAGACACCACCTGCTCAGTCTGATGCTATGTGGACAAAGTGTGTGTTTTTGTAAAGCAGATAAAGCAACTTCAATGTCAAACAAAACAAAAAAAAAAGCTCCCAAAAATACCTCTGTGGTGATTTCTCCACTTAAATTGCACTGGCTCAAATAATTTCAGGCAGAAATCTGTGTGTTGTGTGTGAAAGCTGGTGTTTAAATGCGCTGGAGGACACACAACACACATTTATCTGCCCGAGTGAAAGAACAAACAGCACTCTCATTTTACAGCAGGCTACAAAAACTATTCAAGTGATCAAACAGCTCTGGGTGCTCCAGCCTTTTACAGTGACAAGAGGACGACAAAGGAAGGAAAAATCCTGCTTTTATGAGCTGAAAATTGTCGGCGTACACACAGATGTGTCTTAAAATAGGCTGTTATTAATTCGAGCGATTGTATCTGTCATCCCTCTGCATCGTCTCAACCTATACACTGACCTTCGTTGGGTTTAGCTTTATACTTAATCCATTTCTATCCTCTTATCTTACATAATTTTCACTTTTCTACTCTTTTAATCTCAGACAGAAAGACACAGAGAGAACAACACTCACCTACAGCACTGGAAATAAACCGTCCATTATAGGGTATAGGATCTAAATGGCTAAAAAGTCTGGGTGTTTTTTCTTAGTGCAAACGCTTGAAGAAAAGGGAAAGGTTGTTCTGAGTTTAGGCTCGCAGGCACAGACTGCAAGAGTTAGAGCAATAATTTTTGCCAAAACATGCACTGAAGTGCCCTCTTGGGAGCCAAAATATGTAAGTGTCTTCTCAAGGGCAAAAAACATGCTACAATGTCCTCTTAGGAGCCAAAACAGAAGCTAAGGTGTCCGACTGGGAGCCAAAACATGTGCTAAAATATCCTCTTGGGAACCAAAACACGTGCTGCAAGAGCCTATTACTTTCAGAGCCAAAACATGTGAAGGTGCCCTCTTAGGAGCCAAAATATGGTTCAAAATGTCTTCTTAAGAGCCCACTTACATGCCATTGCGCTCTCTTGGGAGCCAAACACATGCTTAAGTGCCCTCCTCTTGGAATCCAGTATATGTGCCAAAGTGCTTTACTGGGAGCCAAAACAAATTTTAAAGTGACCTATAAAGAGCCAAAATGTGCTAAAGGGTCCTATTGGGAGCCAAAACACAAGTCAAAGTAACCTTCAGGGAGTCAAAACACAAGCTGTCAGAGCCTATTTCTTTGGGAGTGAAAACCTGTGCCCTTCTGGGAGACAAAAAATGGTTTAAAATGTCTTCTTGAGAGCTGAATAGCATGCCATAGTGCCTTCTAGCAATCAAAACATATGTGAATGCCTTTCTCTTGGAAGCCTAAATATGTGCCAATGTCCTTTATGGGAGCCAAAATATGTTCAACTGTCCTTTTACAAACCAAAACACATGCTGAGGTGTCCATCCAAAAGCCTAAACATGCTGGCAGGCTCTCTTGGGAAAAGAATGTGTGAAAGTGCCCTTTTGGGAGCAGAAACACAAGTCAGAGTGCCCTCATGGGGATCAACTCCATACTGTAAGAGCTTATTTCTTACTGAGCCAAAATATGTTTAAGTGCCCTTTTTGGAGCCAAAAAAGGTCCAATATGTCTTTTAAGAGCCAATTTGCATGCCATAGTGCCTTCTTGGGAGCCAAAACATAAGTCAGAGTGCCCTTGTGGGAAACAAAATATGTAAAAGTGCCTTTATCTCGGGAGCCAAAATATGTTGAACTGTCCTTTTTGGAACCAAAACACATGCGAAGGTGTCCACCAAGGAAGCAAAATGTGCTAGAGTATCCTCTTGGGAGCATAAACACAAGTCAAAGTGTCCTCTTGGGAATCAAAACACATGCTGTAAGTGTCTATTTCTTTGGGAGCCAAAACATGTGC
The DNA here is from genome assembly GCA_008086565.1 of Thalassoma bifasciatum. Classification (NCBI taxonomy): domain Eukaryota; kingdom Metazoa; phylum Chordata; class Actinopteri; order Labriformes; family Labridae; genus Thalassoma; species Thalassoma bifasciatum. The sequence continues at coordinate 39,032 of RPOG01002458.1, forward strand.
AAGAGTATCCTCTTGGGAGCAAAAACACAAGTCAGAGTGCCTTCTCGGAAGTCAAAACACGTGTTGTAATTGCCTATTTCTTTAAGAGGCCAAAAATGTTAATGTGTCCTCTTGCTAGCCAAAGCATGTTAACGTTTCCTCTTGGGAGCCAAAATATGTTTTAGTGGCTTATTGGGAGTCGAAAAAAGGTTTAAAATGTGTTCTTAAGAGCCAAATTGCATGCCATAGTGCCCTCTTAGGGAACAAAACACAAGTCAAAGTTCCCTGGTGGGGATCAAAACATATCTGAGTGCCTTTCTCTTGGAAGCCAAACATGTGCCAATGTGCTTTATGGGAGCCAAAATATGTTAAACTGTTCTTTTTTTTAGAACCAAAACACATGCTAAGGTGTCCACCAAAAGAGCCAAAACATTCTGGAAGGCTCTTTTGGGAGCAAAAACATGTTAAAGTATCCTCTTGGGTGCCAAAAAATGGTTCAAAATGTCATCTTAGTAGCCAAATTGCCTGCCCCTGTGCCCACTTGTGAGTAAAAAGTTGCTCTGAAGTGTCCTCTTGGGAATCAAAAAATATGCTTGGGTGCCCTCTTCTTGGAATCCAAAATATGTGCCAAAGTTGTCTCAGAAGCCAAAATATATTAAAGTGTCTGCTTGGGAGCCAAAATACAATCTTGAGTGTCCTCTCAAGAGCCAAAACGTACTAAAATGCCTTCTCAAGAGCCAAATTGCGTACTACTGTGCCCTCTTGGGAGCCAAAACACATGCTGTATATGCCACACCCCTGTTACCAACAGTGTCAGATTTATTGTCAAGAAGCATCAACAAAGAAAGAATCCACTAAATATAAATTTCCAACAAAGAAACAGCCACTCCTTCGGAAGCACTTGTCTTTTTAAACCATTAAAGTGAAAGTATATCCTTATATCCTGTAGCGATGTTAGCAAGCCCTGTGTTTACGTCACACACTAAATCATGCGTGTGTGCCGACAGTGACGAGCCTTTGCGTCATCTGCCCTTGAGACGTTTTTCACGCCGTAACACGAGTAATTGAGGGGAAGTCAAGTTGCCCTCACTCTCTGAACCTCATCGACTCACGAAATTACAATACTATCATTCGTCTGCACAGAGATACTGCTGACAGTCACTGAGGTGTGTGTGTGTGTGTGTGTGTGTGTGTTGAAACTTCAGTACCTTGGACAGCTGCAGTTTCGAGGAAAGTGGGTGTGGTCATATTTAACCTGTGCTGACACTGCTTTAGTCTTAATCCCTGAATCTCATGCATGTTTGCCGGGTTAACCAAGGTGAGAGAAAGCCTTAAGATCACTGAGTGTTTATGAGACGCACGTCTGTGTGTGTTCACCTCTGAGGAGGACGACCACATGTGCATGCAAGTCACAGGACATGCTGCACTCTATGAAAACAACATGTTTCAGGATTATAGACGAGTTCGACCTGTTATTATATTATGACCTCAGAGTTCACAGGTAATTTCCTGTATCTCCGACACGGCAGATGTAAAGTGGATTACAATTGTGTGGATGGAGCGATGATAATTAGAACTAGTGGGAACTGCCTGTGTGAATTTAATCCTGTTTAACTTCTTGCACTCCACCGAGTCATCAGCGATCAGTTCACAGTTCGTATGACTTTATCAAAGCAGAAACAGTAACACCTTTGTGGCTGGGAAAGTTTAGAGTCTTCACATTTCAGTCACTTAGTTTGTTTTACAGTTTTCTTCACCAACAAAATGTAATTAATGAAAGAATCACTCACAATGACTGGGACGTCCTACCTGTTTGGGGTCATGACGTCACATCCTGACGCCCGTACCCTGAATATTCACTCTCCTTTCCACCAGAGGAATCCAGAGTTCAAACATATCAAAAGTGTTGTTTCATCAAATTATTCCAAGTGGTGAAATTTCTCCTGTAAAGTCCGTTGTTTCTTTTTTTTGCATCCGTTCTCATCAATAACAGCAGCTGCACAGTCTTGAAGCATTTCCTCCTCAATGTCAATCTGGCAAATCTGTTTGGGTTTGTTTTCCTTAGGGTTCTAGCGACAAAAACCACCTTTTTATGTGTTGAGACATCATGCCAGGACAGCTTGTGATAGACAACAAGCCCTTCTCGCTTGATTTGCCACTAGTGTATTACAGTCTTGCGTAACAGCTCTATTAGAGGGGCGCCCGTTTGCCTGTCAATCAAATTTAAGGTAACCAATCACCTTACTGTTCATACAACACCAGCTGTAGCCATTTAGATCATTGGCGAGACCTATTTATTGCCATGTGTCTTCATTCACAGTCATGTGCGCAACAGAAGAGGTACAATTCGTGACTGGGAAGAACAATTTAACGGTTTTCGGCGAACTTTTTCACAAAGAGAGCAAAGTTGACTACAAAGAGGACACTGAGCACTGATGAAGCTGGTTTTGTTTGCACAGAGTTTTCAGACGAGAGCTTGGAAAGTGAGTACAAGTTTGGTCTCCCGTGACTAAAAACTCTTTAACTCCTACAAGGTTTTACCGCGAAAGCTGAAATTTCATGCAAGTGTAGATGACAAAGTATAGAAGGGATGTGGTGGATGTTTTATATCTGGCATGAGGCATCTTGAAGTTAGAGAAACGATGAGGGAGAAAAGTGTTTCTGCTGCATTTATCCTGATGTAGACTTTAGCCACATATCAAAACATGACATTTTCCGAATTAGAGTTTTTAATCTTTCAAATAAGGTGTCACTGATGAAGTTTAACCTTATAGTTCTTCAGGTTTAAGCTTTGAAACCAAGTATGGTATATAGGACAGAATTAGGTGAGATTTAAGGGGTTAAACTGGGATCACGCCTGACACACTTTTGATAGGCGCCGAGTGCAGCACAACAGCTGCTGGGGGAGAAAAAAAAAAAAGCATGAAATCCTCGGCCGTGGAATGATTGCACATGTGCTTGCTGGAGTGCAGCGATGCAGTTTGAATAAAAGGCTGAATGGACTGCAAACCAAACAATGAGGGTGCATTTATGGGCGTGTTACACTCCCTGTTAAATGCATGATTTACAGCATCCATGCACAGAGATGAAGCCATGACAACAATACTGTTCTCACCCCAGCTAGGGCGGAACAATTTTAGAAAAAGGTCTATTTGCGATTTTTCTGGTAGATATTGCAATTTCAATTGGATTCAGGATTTTCCTTAAATTAAGCTTAAGTGAAGTTTTCACAATGTACAATAACATCTACAAACTTGACAGAAAACGACATCAAACCATTGAAACATCAGAAGTTATTACCCTAATGTAAGGATGAAAACTTAAGATAAGAATTGTTTCCGAATGTATTTATTAACAATTTGGCATTAAAAAGTCATATTTTGATATAATAGTCCAAATTTAAGATATTAAATTAAAAGATAAAAGTTAATATTTGATCTAATGGTCAAAACTTTGAGGAATTAAAGTTGAAATTTGTGAAAAAAGGTCATATATTGAGATAAAAAGATTTTTTTTTTTTTTAATAGACAGTCAAGTTTCTAGCTGAAAAAAAAATCTTGAGCGATATGAGAGCAAAATTGGAAACAAAAAAGTCAATATTTTGAGATAATTCAGTCCAAACGTTGAGATAGATTCGTCAAAATTCTGAGATAAAAAGACAAAAACTTTGACAGAAGACAAAATTTGAGCTGAAAAGTCCAAGTTATTTGTTTCAGAGACAAAGTTTTGAAATAAATAGATGCGGTTATGAGACAAAAAGTCAAATTTTAGAAACAAAAAGTCAAAGTATTGAGATATTAAAGTCAGAATTTTGAGTCAAAGGGACAGTTATGAGATTAAGAGACAAAATTTTGAGCTAAAAAGGCAAAGTTGTGAGATAAAAAGTCATTCTTTTGAGGTAAAAAGGTGAAGTCTTGAAATAAAGATTCAAAGTTTTTTTTAAAAATGTGTATGAATAATCTTTGTAGTCCTTGACCAAGGAAAAAAGGATCTTTTCCAACAGTTTTACATCCACAACACACGTGTGAAAAACAGCTGATACAACAGATCCTGGGTCAGTCAGGAGAAGAAAAAAATCACAGCTTTTGCGATCACATGATCACGATATCTGGAATTATGATTTCAATCAGAAAACGATAAATTGTGCAGCCCTAACCCCAGCTGTGGAAAACACTCTTTTTTTTATCTGCATGTAAAACTCTTTGCAGAAGACAGATGGATTCATTTGACCAGCCGAACACAAGGAGGCAACGCTATCTAAAAGTGCATCAGTGGGAAAGTGACAGCATACTCGTCTCTAACTCTGCTCCCAGCATGCATAGCTGTTCAAATAAGCTCCCATCCCGAGCGTCTCACCGTGCGCACAGACATGTCGTCTGAAGAGCAGCAGGTTGTTTAAAAATAGCTCCGCATGTACGATAACACAGGCCGTCTTTCTTTCGCTGACACACTACGGGGCTAAGACGCTCACCCTGGAATTTGGCAAGGAAATGTCAGCAGTCACGGGCTCGAGAAGAGCGAGGGGAGCGAGAAGAAAAGTGTCTTTGACAAGTACGGGAGAGGTGGGGTCTCAAGGAGGCTGAGGGTCGAACGGAGGTAGAGTTCAGACAGACAGGAAAACCAAAGAGACAGGGAGGGACACAGGAGGAGAAATCCAACACTTTTACACTTACGTTTCTCACTTACACTGCAAAACCTGGCATCTAAGCAAGTGTTTGTCTTAATCTTAATTTAAAAAATTAAAAAAATACCTTATTAGACGTAATATTGTAAAGCCCAGGTCAGGGCCTTAAAAGGAACCCTGGCTACCAGAAAGTCATTTTCCTAAATGATCAGTGTTTTTACCAGCTACATAACAACGATAATAAAAGCTCTCAAAATATCTTAGTTTGTGTAAAATTTGAAAAAACATTTTCACCTGTAGGCCGCCATTGTTGTTTACGCCGCAATAACGTCTGGGTAGTGATGTCATATGGTTGCACCGGGCTCGATCTCATACAGGATCATATAAGTCCTGGAGCGGACTTCAGTGGTTTCCCGAGGAAGTTTTGTGGGTTTGTGTTGGAAAATAGTCGGCACAGCATTTGGCTTTAGTCTCCGTTTATAATGACCCACACCTGTCAGCTCTTTCATCAGCATGGGCCGGCTAAATGCAGCAAATGCTTCTGGGAAGAAGTGGCCAGAACATAGCCGCGGCTCCATGGGAAGTTGTTTACGCCCACAAGCGATTTCCCACAACTCCCTTCTTTTCTTGTCTTTTGGGAAGCTGTGCAGACTAACATCAGTCTCCTTGTTTCCTTTGGACTGAAAAGTGCACCCAAAAGCAGCCACATGTAGCATTATTATGGTTTTTTCCCTCCTGAAACCTAGTGACTTACGGGGACTAGTAGTGAGGAAACGGCCAAATCCAGATGCTCGGCACCAAGCAACCAATCTATGTCATCAACCCAGAATGCATTGCGGCAGTAAAACAATGGCTGCGCCCGAAGGATAGAAACTGTGTTTTAAACTGTATTTTTTTTTTTAAAGAAAAACCAATTCGTTATGTCTTTTAACAACAAATTCTAGTTTGAGACAAACATTTAAGCATATTCATGCCTGTTAGTCCTTACAGTCGGGGTTCCCTTTAACCGAGCAGGGAAAATTATGTTTGTCATTTACTGTTCAGTTTAAGGGTGAGGATACACTCGGACTTTTTCAGAGCTAGGCGCATGGGAAATTGGTTGTTAAACGTTTTTTTTAATTATTATCATTTTCATCGGTTCTGTAATGTTGGAGCAGGAGTGTCGTTTAAGTCACTTTTTTATGTTCAGCAGTATTTATCTTTTGTTGTAAAGTTCACTTCAGCTGAGAAATTTTAAGAGGGAGTGGAAAATTGACCTGATCTTTTCTTTTGTAAGGAATCGATTAAGATTGTGGGAGACATCCTGAAGATTTTCCTTCGGACAATGAGGCCGGTCGCCGAGTACCGCTTAAACTCCTTTGTTCTTCTCTGGGATTTACTTTGGTTTGGATTATGGGGCTAGGAACTCAGACAGGACTCATCTAATTCATGGAGGAAACTTCGGGACATTTGGACTTATTATTTTCGTTTTTGGACTGGGTATTTTTTTGCTTATTTTATTAGAAGATTTTGCTACCCATGTTGGGTGTGATTTCAGAAGGTGGACATCAGCAATTACGTAGTACATATCTTGAATGAGAAACCCCATTCAAATGAATGGTAAAAAGTTACGTATATAGATATCCAAAATGATGTTGATAACTGAAGTGACAATTGTGGATAAGCAGAATGTATTTGTGGATATCTGAAATGTTCCTTTTGACAAGGTGAAACTGAGTTACAGATATTTGTATCACATATCCAGTCCAGTTTTTAAATGTTAAAATGGATTGCCATACAAACATGTGGTCCATGGGAAGAACTGCTGTCAAATTAAAAACTCGCCCAGCCCTTCAGCTTGCCTGTTTGTCCCGGGCATTTGGGCAAATGTTCATGTCGGACCCTGACAGTTATGTGCACACAGGTAGAAACTCATTTTCAACTAATCAGCACAACAAAGCATCTTAGAGAGAGAGACTAATGAAAGAGAAACAAGCAGAGAAATAAGACGCAGGGATTAGCCAGCTCAACTTTTTCAGGAAAAGTGTTTCTGCTACTGAAAATGAAATAATGACTTGACTATTTGTAAACTTTGAGCCATAAACCGTCTGTGCTGGAAAGCGCCAAGAACACGTTAGCGAGCCTGAGTGAAAACAGGGACAGCGTGAGCACAGAAACGGGCTCAGACAGCCGAGCAACGACGCGAGACTCTGAGCTTTCCCACATTGTTTTCTGTCTTTCTTTTTTGCAACGCTGCAGAGCTTTCCTGGCAGGCGAAGAATAGAAGTGGTTTCCAGGAACGGCCTAATTGGAGATTGGTGGCGATTTCCATGGCAACACTAAGGGTTGAAGGTGACAAAAAGATGCCACAAAGATGTGTAGAAATGTGATGATGGATCACAGACTCTGATACATCTTTAGCCTAAATATAACAGAGGAATACCAGAGTATAAACACCATAGCAGCAGAATTTAGACTGAGAGACCTTTGAGTAGATAAATGACAGACCTCATGGGGGGGGCAGTGTGTCTGAAATATTTATAAAAAGTATCATTTTGATTCACGTATTCTTTCCTTTACTTGTCCTTCACATTTTCAGTTCTGGCCTCGGCTAAAAAGAGATGTTTTACTCGATGAGTCTCTCGATGCGATAAGTCCCGTAGACATGTAAAATGCGATTAAAAAAATTAAGTTTAGAAATGGAAAGACTTGTATTTTGAGGTCAGAAATCTCAAAATAATTTTTTATCTCAAAATTTTGCCTTTCATTTAATAATGTCGTCTTTATTTCTCATAATTTTGACTTTCTATATCATAGTTTCTACTTTTTATTTCAAATATTGCCTTTATTTCAAAAGGTTGATGTTTTATCTGAAAATTTGGACTTTTTATCTCAGACTTTTGTCTTTATCTCAAAATTTTGACCTTAAATGTGAAAGTTTAGACTTTTTTTTCCACATAATATTCTTAAAAATTTGACTCTTATCTCAAAATTTTGACTTTTCGTTTCTCAGAATTTTTTCTTTATTTCTCAAATTTTCCACTTTTTTTCATAAAATATCAACCTTTTGTCTAAAAGCTAGAAACAATTCTTACATACAGTTTTCATCCTTACATTGGAGTAAAAGCTTTTGATGTAATTTTCTGTCAAGTTTGTAAATGTTTCAAGAATTGAATTGAAATTGCAACAACTGCCAGAAAAATCGTAATTAGATCTTTTTCTTTTTTTTCTTTTAATGATAATTTTTGGGCTTTTCTGCCTTTAATCGGACAGAGGAGGACAGTGGATAGAGTAGGAAAGGGGGAGAGAGTGTGGAATGACATGCGGGAAACAGGTCATGGCGCGCGGCCACGAGGCCATCTGCGCCCCTAGATCTTTTTCTAAGATTGTTCAGCCCTAGTTTACAGTCTTGCTATCCTCATATCACATATCACAAAGTTTGCTCGACACTGTGTGTGTACGTTTGTCTGTGTGAATGCATCGGGTCGGAACTCTGCTGTGCGGGTTACAGAGAGCAGAGGTGAATTGTGAACACACGACCACAAGGCAAAAATTATCCCATCATGTAAATGGAATAAATAATATAAAGTTTTTAATCCGTTTAAACACTTAATCTATGAGAAAATAATGCATTGCTGCTTCATTTTCACCTACATTTCACGTTTTGAATGAAGAAACGCCGACAAGACAACAGAAGACGTGCTTAATCCGTGTATCATTCGTTCTTTCCATTTTCAATTGCCAATCAAAAATTAAAAAATGAAAAAGTGACTGGTTATCTTGTTATTTGTTTTTTAATCTAACACAAAAACCCAAAATATGCCTGTTTTTTTTATAGCTCAATACTAGGCTCGGATTAAAAATACGAAATGGAAAAACGGGAACAAGGACAAATTTGATTTTAATATTTAATTGGTCCGGTTTATGTGACCCAGAACTTTGGTTATCACACTCAGCAGCCAGGAACATTCAGTCACGCCCCCCCCGATGATCACCCACCATTGTGGGTCACATAAACAGGACCAATTAAATATTAAAATCAAATTCGTCCTTGTTCCAGTTTTTCCATTTCGTACTTTTGATCCGAGCCTGACATTGAGCTATAAAAAAAACAAGCATATTTTGGGTTTTCGTGTTAGATTAGAAAACAAATAACAAGATAACCAGTAACTTTTTTATTTTCTAATTTTTGATTAGCAATTGAAAATGGAAAGAACGAATGATACACAAATTCTGCTTGGCAGCTTTTCATTCTAATACTGAACTCCAACGACCTCCAGAATCATCAGATCTGTAAAGAATCTTATATAAACTGACTTTCTGATGGCAAAGTAAAGTGCCGTTTCTCATTAAAAGAGCTAACTCCATTAAAAAAAGAACAAAATAACTCTGTGATAGGCCTCTAACAGGTAAGTGTTTGTGTCTACGGTTGGATTTAGACAAACCTCATTACTCATATTATCTCTCTAACCCAGTTGTTCCCAACCTTTTCCAACTCAGGGCCCACTTTTAAGTCTCAAATATTTTTCGCGGCCCACCTCTCGCCCCTTAAATATGGAAGTCATATGATGCCTCCTCTGGGCACTTTTTTTTAATATATATATATATATATATAACTATTAAAAAAATGTTTAACCCTTGGGATACCAAACCCATTGGGGGGAGTAAGATAACCCACTTTCTTTTTTAAAATTATTATCTTTATTATTATGATTATACACCATGTATTTAAACTTCTGAAATCCTCAGAATTTTGCCTGAACCCCTAAGGAAGCAGGACTTCACTTTTTGGAGAAAAATGAGACCACAGTGAGAAATAAAATGTGACCGAAGCAAAAAACAAAAAAGGCTTGGTATCTCTAGAATGTAAATCCTTTGAATTGTGACTGAGTTTCAGCATTTAAAGCAGTATTCTGTATGTTTTTGTTTTTATGTGATCACAGCCCCCCAACACACACAAAAATCTCACTTTTTTTTAAATTATTTGGCGGCCCACTTGCAACATCTTCGCGGCCCACCAGGGGGCCACGGCCCACAGGTTGGGAATCACTGCTCTAACCCTTATGTCTCTGCGTCATATTCTCCGTTTTCCTAACATCCAACTAGAAACAGCACTAAAGAAACCACCAATAGTTTGTTTCTCATCCTGTAAATGGAAATCTCGTCAACCTTCACTCACATTAGTAATCTGTGGGCGGCTCCCATTAGGAAAAAAACCTGACGGGTGAAATGTCATTGAAAAAATAAATGGCTTTTTGAATGTCAAAGCAGCATTAAGAAGAAAAGCTTTTAGTGTTTGTCATGTTGACATTGATCTTCATCATGTGAGCTCTTTGTAGTGGAATTCAGTACCTTCATACCTGCACAACAAAACAGGCCGAGACTAAATGATGTGTGAGTTCAACGTTTGCTTACACAGAAAGGGGAAAATGTTGGAAATTTTATTCTGTAGTGGAAGATAAATGTGAGCAGATTAAAAAATGGGCTCAAAGTTGTATGTTTGGTATTTTCTAACAGTGTGTTTCTGTGTTCAGGAGCTTGTTTTAGACCAATTAAAACAAAATATTCTGTTGTTGTCTATAATCTCTATAACCACACAGGAGCCATGTGCCGGACTGACACAGAGAAAACTATTATTCAGGCCGTTATTAGGTCCGCTCTGTCTCGCCGCCTGCAGGTAGATCGATGGACTCCCTGTACTCAGTGACCATTGCCGTGGCGCCCTGAGGGGAGGTGACTGCGAACCCGTCTGTGTGTGTGGGAATAAGACAGAAAGACTTTGTGTGATTCACATGTTCAGCACACATTTCTCTCAGCTGTCCCGCAGTGAAAACCGATGCAACAAGAATGTCAAACATTTCCGTCAAGGCGCAGCCAGACGCGGCTGTGGATAGGGCTGCTCTGACTTATTGCTGAGTAACAAAAAAAAAATAAAAACAACAACAGTCCGCTTGTACTCACTGGTGACCTCAGACTCATTCCTCAGACATTAAGCTGCTGAAACTGCATTAAAACCACGAGGCTGTGACTCCCCCCCCAAACAAACAGCCAAGAAAATCTAATTTATTATGACTGATAGAAACGTCTGAGTATGCAAAATGAAAAACTTGACTTTCATATCTCAGGAAAAATCCCACAATTCCACTTCACCCGAGCTCTGCTGGTAGAATACAGGATGGTGAAATGGACTCAGGCTGATGCAGATTAACTGACAAATTAATCTGTCAATCTCTACGCTGAAGCAACACTTTTATAACACAACCTTAATTCCAATGAAGTTGGGACGTTGTGCAAAACTAATAAAAACAGAATACAATGATTTGCAAATCTTGTTTGTATATATATCTAAGTGTTGAAAAGTGGCAAAAACAGCAAAAGTAGCAATACAAAAAAAATTAAGGTGGCCAAAAATGGTCAAAAATTGGGAGAAAACTTGAAAAGTACTTAGAAAGTAGCAAAAAATGGTCCAAAAGTTGTGAAAAAAAGATTGAAAAGTGACCAAACTGGCCCAAAAGCAACAGAAACTGGCAAGAAAATTTGGAGAAAACTTGGAAAATTGCGAGAAAGGTCGCAACGATGCGGGAGGGAATTAAAAAAAAAAACTGTGAAAAGTGGTTAAAGTAGCCAAAAGCAACAAAAAAATTGCAAGAAAGTTGGGAGAAAACTTAAAAATAAGCAGAAGGTAACAAAAACTGGTCCAAAAGTGGTGAAAAAAGTAGTAAAAGAAATGTCATGGGTTGTTTTGTGCCAAAGTTAATGTCAATGTTTATTTCCTTAAGTGTGTTTGTTTGAAAACTCACAAGATGGGGGAACCTAGAAATAATCGCACCAAAAATTGCAATTGCAGTTGCAATACAAGGAAAAATTATTGCAATCAGATTATTTTTTGATGTTTGAAAAAGCTGGTACAGGGGCAATGAAAGACTGTGAAAGTTGAGGAATCTTGTTTTTTTTCTTCAAGTCAAAAAACTTGGAAAACACAAAACTCAAATAACTGAAATTCCTGAACTTCTTCCCATTTTTACTTCTGGATGGCCCTTTTAATACCAAGTCATGTGACTAACCTGTTGCTAGGTAACGGGATTTGATATGAAATGTTCCTCCGGGTGTTTGTTTTCAGCTTTACACAACTTTTACAGAGCCTCAACCTCTTTGCCTTATCTTTATTTGAATGTGTTACGAGCATCATGTTTTCTTTTTTAATCTTTGATGAGGTTTAATTCGTCTCAAAAAACCCACCATATTTGTTTTTTTTTGCTGTTTCAAGCTGGGTGAGTAGGATATTCTTACAAACAGGAACAAAAACAGCTTTTTATTCACTGAACGTATGAAACAGAATCTGTCCAGGAGTGATGTACGGAGACAGAAAGCTGCTGAAATAACTTGATTAAAATAGATCTCATTAAAGATATCTGCATTAAAGGTTTGCTCCTTTTTTCCTCTGCAGGAATGTTAAGTTGGTGCCTGTGATTCGTTTGTGTGTGTGTGTGAGTGTGTGTGTAAGAGAGGCATGAGGTGCTGTTGCCAGAAAGACAGCCAAGACAAGACATTTCAGTCCTTGTAAATCACTTCAGAGACATTTATTACCTCGCGCTTGGCTCGGCGTTCAAAGCCGGGCTGGATCGCTTCTACAAAAGGACATGTTAGCTCAGCCAAGCATGAGTGAGAAATACTTCGAATTGTACTGTAACATTAGAGATGACGAGCTGATTCTCACAGTCGATTAAAGTTTAATGGATGCTGGAATTGCTGAACTGGCTCTTATTTTGTACAATAACAGAACCTCCAGGAACAGCCCTGGAGAAGAGTTTATAGCAATTTCTCTTCTGTTTGGTCAACAAGCATGAAAAGGCTGAGTCATCAATGCCCCCGTTTGATTCCTCAGCAGTCGAAATGTCAAGGTAACGGCAGCTCACGCAGTGTCACGCTGAGCCACTGAAGAGGTTCCTGCCCTTGACTTTTTGTGTCTGTACAGGCCAAAAGAAAACCAGCCCTGTTTCCTTAACAGTGTTACAAACAGGGAACAAAGATTCAAGGTCAAACACACAAACATGGGGAGGGGAAAGTGGCCCAATTGTTGAGAAACACAAGCTAAAGTGACATCCTGGTTGACAACACACGCTAATCTGCCTCTTTAGCTGGTTAAAAAAAATCATAAACTGCCACATGCTTTAGTGCTGGTTGGTAACTAAAGTTTATCTGCCTCTTTAAATGGCTAAAACATGATAAACTGCCCTCTTGGGAGCCAAAGCATGCTTTAGTGCCCTCCTCTTGTGAGCCAAAATATGTGCTAAAGTGTCCTTTTAGGAGCCAAAATATACAAAAGGGCTCTCTTTGGAGCCAAAACGCATACTGAAGTGCCCTTTTAGAGGTTAGAACATGCAAAATTACTCTCTCAGGGAGCCAAAACATGTCCTTAAGTGCTCTCTCAGGAGCTAAACACTTGCTAATATGCACTCATTGGTGAGAAACTTGTGCTGAAGTTCCTGTACGGGAGCCCAAACATTGCTACAGTTCCCCTTGGAAGTCAGAACGTGTGCTGCATTGCCTTCTTGGGAGCCAAAACACTCACTTAAGTGCCCTCCTGGTTGGCAAACCACATTTATTTGCTGCTGTCTGTAGCTAGCTAAAACATGCTTTAGTGCCCTCCCCTCGTGAGCCAAAATATGTGCTTAAGTGTCCTTTTGGGAGCCAAAATACACAAAAGGGCCTATTTTGGAGCCAAAACACATGCTGCAGTACCCTTCTAGAAGTCAGAACATGCTAAATGGCTCTCTTAGGAACCAAAACATGTGCTAATATGCCCTCTTTGGTGAGAAACTTGTGTCAAAGTTCCTGTATGGGAGCCAAAATACACTACAGTGCCTCCTTAGGAGTCAAAACTTGTGCCATGTTGCCTTCTTGGGAGCAAAAACCTCCCTTCTGGTCGGCATACCACATTTATCTACCTCTATAGCTGGCTAAAACATGCTTTAGTGCCCCCCTTCATGAGCCAAAATATGTGCTAAAGTGTGATTTTGGGAGCCTAAATACACATAAGGGCCCATTTTGGAGCCAAAACACTTCTGTAGTACTCTTTAAGGGCTCTGAACATGCCAAATGGCTCTCTCAGGAACCAAAACATGTGCTCAAGTGCCATCTTGGGAGCCAAAACCTGCTTTAGTGCTTTCTCAGAGATCAAAACGTGTCCCACATTGACTTCTTGTGAGCCAAAACACTCACTTAAACCCTTTCTGGTTGGCAAAACACATTTATCTGCTGCTATCTGTCACTGGCTAAGATGCTTCAGTGCCCTCCTCTCATGAGCCAAAATATGTGCTATAGTGTGCTTTTGGGAGGCAAATATATACAAAAGGGGTCTTGTTGGAGCCAAAATGCATGCTGTAATGCCCCTTCAGACACCAAAACGTGCCAAATGGATCTCTTGGGAGCATGAATATGTTTAACTGTCTCTCTGGGAGCCAAAATTTGCTCAAGTGCTTTCTCAGGAGCCCAACACTTGCTAATATTCCCTCCTTGGTGCAAAACTTGTGCTGAAGTGCTTGTATGGGAGCCAAAACACTCACTTAAGTGTCCTTCTGGTCGGCAAACCACACTTATCTGTCTCTTTGGCCAATTAAAACATGATAAGCTGCTCTCTTTGGAGCCAACATGCATGTTGTACGGCCCTTTAAGGAGTCAGAACATGCCAAACGGCTCTCTCGGGAGCCAAAACATGAGCTGAAGTGCCTTCCTGGAAGTCAAAAAGTACACAAGAACCCCATTCAGTGCTAGAATTTGTAGTCATGAGAAAGTAAGTAGAGTCTATGGAGCCAAACGTTTGCTAAAATCCTTCCTGGGTGCAAAATGTGAGCTTAAGTGCGTGTATGGGAGCCAAAGCACTCACTTAAGTGGCCTTCTTGTTGGAGAACCACGCCATTCTGCCAGCTAAAACATTCTTCAGTGCCCTGCTGCTAGCTAAACAGCAAAAGTAACCTCTGATGTTGAGCCAAAATTTACACAACAGCTGTGGTTGTACACATACACATGACAGACACAACCCCTTTGTGCTGTGACACCTTCCCTCCCCGACACCCTTCCCCCTCCCACTTGTGCAAGTCTTCAAGTTTTATTGTCATGGTTTATCATGTGCTGAAGTGTTTTTTCCCTAACCTAAACTGTACCCCCCCCCTACAGGAGCCTAATCTGGTATTATGCTTTTTTTTCCCTGCTCCTCCCTTCTGTACTCTCTTTCTCATCTTATGAAACGCATGCGAACCAACACCTGCTTTGAATGCAGCTTTTTTCTTTCGCCCCTGCCCTTGAAAATGTCTGTGGGTCAATGACGTGACGTCCCTTTTTTTGTGTCCGAGTGCAATATTTCCTTCCATCATGAATTGAGTATTTCATCACATGTATTTCTTTATTCTATGAAACCTGTGTTATTTGAACACATCTTTAAATTATTAAAATATAACATGTTTTTTTGTGTTTTGGTTCCTCAAACCCCCAAAATGTCAGGTGGTGCAACCGTCCTGACAAGTTTCCACAGTAATTAAACTCTAAAAATTGAATGTCAGTTATTGTTAATTGAAATTAAAAACACAGTGGCATTATTTTATGCTTGAAACTTTTTAAATAATACATTCTTTGCAAATAAAAAGAATTTTAAAGCTGTTGAGAAATTTAAAAAACTTTTGTCCCGTAATTTTCACCTTGTCAAATGTCAGGGTGGTGCAACCGTAACATTAGACTTTTATTTTAAAGTGAAGAGAATAAAACAGGAAACAGGAAACTGCATCAGCCAGAGGAGCCCAAATGACATTTGTGACCAAGTGGAAAAGTTTGTAGATTTCTCTGAAATACTGATAAAAAAGGTTTTTTCACTTCATTGGTGACTGGAACAATTTCCATGTCAGGTGGTACAACCAATGTAATAATGTGAAATGTTATTTTAACATCAAATTATTTATCTTATTCACAAATAAAAGAAATGTAACACACAAAATGAAAATGTATGAGTCACTACAGACACTTGAGAGATACTTGCCAATAATTTCACACAGAAAAAATAACAGGAACATATAAATATATTTTCATATATTTGGTTGTGCCACCTGACATTTTTGGGTGCTCAAATTAAACATACAAAAAAATAATGAACCTAAAAACTTTGAAATGTTGGTCAACTACTGAAATCTGTTAGAAAACATAATTCTTCTCTCAGAAATATGTTTCTATCCATTTTCAAAGAACTTTTTAAAAATACGTTTTTTGACCCTCTTTTTGTCATTGACCCCTGTACACAACAGAAGACACAAGAAACAGTGAGAAACATGTTGAAATAAACAGAACAGCACACACAGTTTGATCTATACATACCACTTGAACATAAACGCGTTTACGTACAAACACTGCAAAATACAGGCTGGTCGTGCTGTTTCTGTTTGGGGTGAAACATCATAAAGAGTGATCACAGTGGAAAGAACTTTCCACACAAACACAGAGCGTGATCTCTCTGGTCTCAGCTCTGTGGCCTGTAAACAACCACAGACTCTGGAGTTTAGATTAAAATGTTTGCAAAAGCTTTAAAGGAACAAGAAAAGTGGGGTTTTTTCTTAGCTGAGCTGACGACTTCATGAATAGTTGCAGAAGTTGAAGATGCAGAACGTGACATCGCGAGCATGTCCTGAATGAACAACTTTAAAAAAAGGAAACACCCAAGCTTTACACCTCTCAGCTGTAAACTTAAACAGAAGCCTGAAAGCCTCTAAGTCCACGTTACACTGCAGGGTTTCAGTCTGACAGCCACACACAAGCCACACACAAGCAATTAGGTCTGAAAGCAAAGCTCTAATTTCTCCACTTAGTTGTTTTACAAAGGGCTGATGTGGCGAACAAAACCACGCGACCATTAGAGGAGACAAACCCAAAGCTTTCCCAGCATCACACCCGTCAAACCTGCTCAATAACACACCGCTGAGTGTGTGAGATTTCTAATGTCCTTATTGAAAATGCAGCTGATAAAGAGGTTAAACTGTGTGGAAATATCCCACCTGAAAATAGTGTCTGCAAACAAAAGAGGAGGTGGTGTTATAGAGTCTGGAAAAAAAGATGAGTCAAATCATGGGAGAATTGTCTACATTTGTTATAATAGAGATAAAAGAAGTTTGAAATTATTATGCAAGTGATCTTTTCTTGAAAGTCTGGAGTCTCTGGTTTTAGTGTGATGAATATAAGGCCTTGTGATTTAATAAAACCCTTTTTGTTTCAATCTGAAAAGGCTTTCTTACATCCTTTATCACACACTAGATTATTATGCACGTTATTTTTAACTGACCACGGGGGAAAAAGTGACCCGAGCAGAGAGGAACAGAGTCACGCTGTGAAGAAGACGAGAAACAGGGAATTAAAAGATGATATAATGAAAAAATTGCAGCATCATTACCGGAGCATAAAAAGATCCAAAAGAGTCAGGATGGGAGAAAACTGAAAGTGGAAAAAACATGTTGATGAGAACCATCAAGACTGAAACAAGAATGTGGAGCTGAATATCTCGATATGGATATGATACATTATGACTCTGAGTTTCGTGAAAACAAACCATTTTTCTAGAAGACTAAAAGCATGGTTTTATACCAAGATAAGGAAAGTAAAGGCTCCAATAATCATGTGACTATAGGAGCTTTACATGCAGGGTGAGCTGGGAAAATCTACATCATTGATATCTTAAATATTGGGATATTAATATCTTGAATTTTCATATGTCGACATCAATACGATAACTGTCTTTTTGATAATGATAATATTTACATTTTAAGGAGTCTTCATTATTCTTGAGGAGGCAATTTTTTTTTTTATTTGGGGTCTTGCAAACATGCAAAAATTTGAGCTTTATTGTTTGATTTTTATGTATATATAAAATGTTAAACTAATCTCTGGTTCCTCGATTTTCCAGTACTGATGGTTAAAAACTGGAATTCTGAAAATTATACAAAATTGTGATTATAATCAACATCAGAACTTTTTTAGCGATATTTTAGTGCTTTTTCGAAATTCAGGTGTTTCCATTACCAATTTTTTATTTTTTTGTTTTTTTTATTTTTTATTTTTTTCATTGCGCTATTTAGATTTTGCGCATATCCAAGGGTAATGGAAACGCACCTGATATGTGCAAGTTTTTTGATCAAAATGACACTTTTTTTTTTTGCTGGAATATAATTCTTGCTGTGATCCATGAACACTTAAATCTACTGTTGTGAAAAAAAAAATAATAAAGCATATGGTTATTTTCTGGTGGTAAAATTAGAGATTTATTTGCATTAATGAAAAGAAAGATTGGTTTTAGTGTTTGTGTGTTATTCTTGATTAATTTCATGCACTTCTTTCAGTATCAATATGAGCATTGATTTCCCTGTCACTGAGTCTTTTCATCTCATTTAAGGTAAAAAAGTCAGAAAAAAATAACTTAGGGGAGGGGGAGGAAATTACAATTTTTCATTGTTTTCACATTTCCTGGCTGTAATACTATTTCCCACCACATGGTGGCTGTAGTGCATCCTACAGATGTTTACGAAACATTACAAATCAAGAGAAGAATAATGGTTAAATTAACAGCAAAAGATGAAGAAAACATAAGCAACAATCGCTGAAAATACAGGTTTAGTGTGAGATTCGGAATCAAACGCTGCCGCAAGAATTTAAGCCAAAAATTTCCACGCGTCACTGTAATGAGAGCTTTAATGTTGATTTTACAGTTTTTGATGTTTCAAGCAGCTACATGACTTCTCAATGTTTTGGCTTCACTTTTTGGGAGTCGTCCCGCCCATCTTTTTATACAGGCGAGTGTAACTAAGCTGAATACTTCTAGATAATGAGTTATTTGTCACAAATATCTGCGTTTTCTTCCACTTCTCTGCAGCATTCTTGCTTGATGACGCTCTCTGTAAGCACTAAGAGTCCCTGAGTGTTCGTGAGGCCAGCTTTCTTTTTGGCAGCACCTCTGCTCTCTACAAATTACTTCCTCCCAGCTGTCAACGTTGTCAGAGCGGCTGTAACTCATTTCGCCCCTCTCTTTCTCTCTTCGTCCTCTCTCTCTCTCTCTCTCTCTCCCACTGGAAGCAACGACCCAGTGGAAGGAAAGGGGAAGGTAAACAAACGGGGAGAGGGGAGTCTGACGTTTCGCTTCAGCCTGATTCTGGACGGGATCCAACTTTTCTGAGTAGCTGCTTACGTCGTCTGGGTTAAAAACGGGCAACACCCATGACTCAGGCCAATCCCAGGAAGAGAAAATGTGGCTTAGATGTGTCGTTTCACATCTTAATACGCTAAAAAAAACAGTGTTTCATCAGCACAGCTTCCCAGGAAGGGTAAAATGAGGGAATGCAGAAGATCCTCTCTTAAGGCCCCTTGAGTAGCTTTCAGAAGTATGCACCACGGTCCCGTTTAGCCTCCCACTGACGTCAACGCCCTAATAAGGCCAATCAGCTCAGCAGCAAAGCTTCTCTTCCCCCCTTTATTGTTTGAGGAAATCATTCCTCTCCTTCCAAAATATCTGCACTGCTGAGTCCGGGCCAGCGTGCGCGAGCGAGCGAGCGTGCAGATCAGGATGTGTTCGCCGCTGTGCTGCTGCGTGTGATGACATCACTGGGGTTGCAGAGGGGAAGGAAGTTGGAAGAAGAAAATGTGACCGAGAAAGAGACCTAACACAGCCGTGTCGTACTAATTACCCCGCGTAACATTCGTGTTTGGGAGAAAGGTTAAACGCTGGCTTGGCTCAATTTAACAGGCACTTCATCCTCTTTTTTTTCCGTTCCTCTGTCAAAGTCACAGAGCGAGCATTGTTCAGCGGTTATTTTAACCTCAAGGTAACCACAACAGCTTTATCAGATCATCAGTATTCTGAGAAAGAGGCTTTCACTCACTTGATGAGCAGTCTGCAAAGTTTTTCACAGCAGACTCAGCGGGGAATCCACTTTATTTCAATCAGCGGAGCCTAAAATAAAGTAAAGAAGAAGAAGAAGGAGGAGGGAGTTTCGACGACGCGCAGATACATGGAAGAAGAAGTGACGCAGAAAAGGAAAGTCTGTGGAAAATTCTGCTCCTGACTTGCTCATCCCTTTCAGGAAAAGCAGACAGAGGGGATTCCAAGGAAGGGAGTGAACCGTCAACGCTCATTTCCAGCTCTCTGGTTGCTTTCTGGGATTTTACTGCCATTTCAGAGTTTCCCCTGGGTTATTAACCTTTAGCGGTGGCAGCAGCAGCCGCGGGGAGCGAGGGCATGTTGCTATACACTTAAAGATGGCTTTGGTAGTGCTTTAAAAAGGCAGTGATTTTTTTTTTTTGTCTGCGTTTCTTGAGGTGGTTTTCTCAGCTGGAGTAAGGAATGTTTAAGCAAGAGTTTGTCTTTGGTTGTGAATGCATCGGGGCGGAACTCTGCCGTGCACAATACAGAAACCAAAGTGCAATTGTTGACTAGCGACAAGGGATGGGTATATATAAGATTTTATCAATATCGACTCCCCCACCGATTCCTAAAGTCGGTTTTTACAGGTTTTCTTTGTCAGCAACATTTTATTATGTGTATAAGTCGATAAGTCTTAAATTGGTCACTAGATCTGGATATCTCAAGACATGAATCAATAAAAATAAGTTTGAAAAAAAATCACATGACATAATGTATTATTTCGTTTCATGTTATTGACTGAAGAAAGATCAGAGATGCAGAATCTAAAGGTGGGGACATGATGTTGCACACTCTCGTACAGTAGGTGGCGGTATAAACCTGAGCGTTGATGGCAATCTGCCATTAAATGACAGAAGAAGAAGAGTCTGAAAACTTTGTTTTAATCCTCTGCTTGTTAGTGTTGGACATTCAGAGTTCTCTGTGTTGTTCAAAAAGAGGAATTGTGACATGCGTCTGTGATGAAAGTTGAAATTCTGTTTTGAAACTGAAGCAATATTGATGTATGCTAACTGCTAGCATGTCAATGAGATTTCCCATATGTTGCTAGCATCGAGCTAGCGCTGTGTTTACTATGTCGTTTTTGGAACAATAGTAGATGTTTAACATGTTAAATGTGTTGAATTTGAATGTTTTGAGAGACAGTTATGTACGTTTCTTTGTGTGTTCAGTTTCTTAAACACTTCGAGCAGAAAATCCTGAATCAGAGTTTTCTGAAACTGTTCTCTAGCTGCTAAGTAGGGATGGAACAATTTATGAAAAAAATCCGAAAAAAACGTTCGATTTTCCTGACGCAGTTCGGGGCGCATGTGTGCCGTTCGGTTTTTTTTTTTTTCCCTTTGTTTATCTTCTCAGTTTGGAACGTGCATTATTACCAATGACTGTATATAGAATGGACAGCGTGCTTCCGCCTGTCACCGTTCTATGTTTTTGAAGCCAAAAAACCCCGTTTCTCTAGCCGCCATTGTGCAGCCAGAGTCTGCGCAGTAGAGAATTTCCGGTGGAGCCGAGTAAAAAAGAGAAATAAAAATATTTATTTCTTCTTCTTCAGAAGGTTTAGTCTCCTTTTGGCTCTTTCCCGAAGTTTCTTATATCCCCGGTAAAAACTACTCACGAACGACAGCTGTCAACTATCGTAAAACGAAACTTATATCGCGGTTTTTAACGTCCAATAACTAATGAGAAACTAACTTCTCAGAAAAAAAAAACACCCTAACACCATGCAGCCAGATGACATCGTCATACTACCTTAGTGTAAAGATGAGAGAAACGTTTCTACGAGGTATCGTAATTTTTTAAAGTTTTCCCGGCTCATATCTGGAATACATGGGGAGGCGGGGCTTATGACCTATACTGCAGCCAGACACCAGGGGGCGGGGCTTATGACCTATACTGCAGCCAGATACCAGGGGGCGGGGCATCTGCTGGAGGCTTCAGTTTGAGCCGAACGTTGTTACGTCCACTCAGCGGAAGCACACTGTCCATTCTATATACAGTCATTGAGTGAAGCTAACTGAGGCAGAATAGTGGATGTAAGGTTTGTCTGCTGCCACGTAAAGAAACGATAAGAGGTATCGTTAAGAACACTAACGATATCGATGGATTGAACCATTTCTTATCGATACCCATCCCTATTCAACGATGCAACCTTTAATATGGTTCCTCTACGACCTGGCCAGCATTAACCTGGCTCATGCAAGCTGCTAATTTTTCACCTTTTGTACAAACTGTTTCTTTTAACTAATGTCCCGGAGCACAAACCAACCCAATTCTCAGGAACTCATCTAGACTGGTTTTTGTTTGTTTTGTTTTTTTGGGCTTTAATTCCAAAACCATCTCAATCTCGTTTGAGCCACATTACTTTTTTTTTTTTTTTTTTTTTTTGTGGAAGAAACCTTGATAGTGTTTGTTTGTATCGTCCTCCACGTTTGTATTCTGACAGTCTGTCTGTCACTCATCCCACATGTTCTGTCTTGTTTGTTAATAAGCAGCCTTGAATCCCAATAATGAGTCAAGCCTGCAGAAACAAACCAGGACACATGCAACAATTCTGACTCATCTCCTCGTTCTGCATGTCTCCTCTTTGGTTTTATTTCAGGTTTTTATCAGTGACAGGAAACAATAACTTCTGAGCAGGTTGCACTTTTGTTTTTAACACTCTCAGGAGATTAATGTTCTGGAAAAACAGCTTTCTGTGCACCTGTTTATCCCGGTATGTAACACTTTTTTTTTTTTAACCAAAGGTGCTAAACACAAAAGAGGAGATTCAACCCCCGACCCGTGAAATTCTTGGATGTGGGAGGTTTTGAAAAGAGCTGCCCTCAGGAGGAAATGGCTGTGGGATGAAAGTGATTCATGCACTCAAAATACCAGGCGAGCGTGCACACCGAGAAAATAAATATGCTCGGGGGAGAGATAAGCGATGTGTTAGCCAAAAAAGAAAAACAGTACACGGTGAAAGCAAAAGGGGGGAAACAGGAGGTGAAAGAGCAATCACAGGATGATCGATACTGGATGAATCACGGCGGTGACTCCCGGCGGCGTGAAGTGGATATAAACGCTCTCCATCACCAGGAACGGGTGCACGCGGTGTAAAATCTTTCTACAAAACTACATCATTCCAAGAAGCGCAATTTTCCAACCTTTATGGATGTAGATGCTTTGAAAGGTGCCTGTGTGTCCTCAGTAATCGCAGCAGTTGTAGAGAAGATAACGTGTGCGATAGACTCAGAATAAACGTCAATAATTGTTCATGATTAGTGGAATTTCTGAGGGACGGTGGGACGTTAACTCAGCTGAGCGTCCTGCTTGTTAAAACCTCTTTAGATCTATTTAAAGAGCCGGCACATCTGCCCCCTGTTTGCCTTTCCAGGGCTGTAAAACCTGGAAAGTGAAAGGATGGTGAACCGTGATGAGTGAGAGAGAGAGAGAAAGAGAGAGAAGGAGACGGGTTTTTACGAGATTCACACTGAGACTGTTTGACTCCAAGACTCAAGGTACAAATCAGGGCTGAATGGTTTGCAGAAATAATGTAATTGCAATTACAATTCCCGAAATTGCAATTGTGATTTTTTTTTTTTTTTTGCAATTATTTCTAGGTTTCCATCTTATGTGTTTTTAAACAAACACATTGTAGAACATGAACAGTTACATTAATTATAACACAACAACAACAACCCACCACCACTACAACTGGGACTCATTTCTCTCCATTTCACTCACTTTTCACTTCTTTTTTGCCACATTTGGACCATTTTTTTTGAGACCGTCTCAACATTTTCGGGGCTCACTCCCAATTTTCTTGCCAATTTTGCTTCTCTTTGCCACTTTTGGACCATTTTTTGATACCTTCCTACTATTCTCCAGGTTCACTAACAATTTTCTTGCCAACTTTTGTTGTTATTTGCCAATATTTGACACTTTACATGTCTCATTTGCCACTTTTGGGACAGTTTTTTGATACCTTCCCAACATTTACCAGGTTCACTCCCCGTTTTCTTACCAATCTTTGTCATTTTGGCGACTGTTTTCCATTTTTTTTGCTTATTTTTGCCACTTTTAGGTCATTTTTTGATACTTTCTCACCATTTTCCAGGCTCATTCCCAATTATTGCTAATTTTTGACACTTTTTGCTTCTTTTTTGCCGCTTTCAGAACATTTTTTGATACTTTCTCACTATATTCCAAGTTCACTCCCAATTTTCTTGCCAATGTTGTTAGTTTTGCCATTTTTTGACACTTTTAGTCCGTTTTTTGGTACTTCCTCACTAATTTCTAGGCTCACATATAACAATTTCAGGTTTCTTTTCCCCATTTTTTGACTCATTTTGCTTCTTTTTTTGCCACTTTTGGAACATATATTAATACCTTCTCACAATATTTTAGGTTCACTCCCAATTTTTACGGCTAATTTTTGTTGTTTTTGCCAATTTGACACTTTTCAATTCTTTTTTTTTGCGACTTTTACACCAATTTTCTTGCCAATGTTGCCAATTTTTGACACTTTCTGCTTACTTTTGCCACTTTTGGGCCATTCTTTGCGACAAAATGACCATTTTCCAAGTTTAATCCCCACTTTCTTGCCATTTTTGTTGACTTTGGCCTATTTTACCACTATTGTCACTATTTTTTTTTCACTTTTTTCACTATTATTCTTCTTTCTGAACTATTTAAAGCTTCTTCTAATTTTTCTTGTGACTTTCTGTTGCTTTCTGGCCATTTTAGCAAAATCAATCACTGTAATTTTGCTTATCTGGAGGAAAAGCTGTGGAGAAAAAACTTGACGTCTTAGAAAAAAACGGACTATAATTTGGAATCAGCATGCCAATTTTAGTTTAAACCAGCAGAAATGTTTACAAATTGTTTCTCAGTGTTTTTTAAGAAAACAGGGATCCTATAGTTCAAAAACTTGACGTGATAGAAAAAAACTTAGATCAGTTTTGGATACAAGAAACTTTCTTACTTACTTTCTTATCCCATTGGCATATTTTTTGACTCATTACAAGCAATTCAGAGCTCATATTTGCCCTTAAATAACTTGAAATAAGACATTTTTCTGGACTTATTAGTTGAACATAGCTCCTCTCAAGAATATTAAGACAGTTTTTACTAAGAATAACACAACATTTCTTGCTTAGATTTCAGTTTTTACAGTGCAAACTTACATTTGAAATATGAAAAGTGATACTTAGAAATCTTTTGCAACATGACGCGAGTTGATTGCATGAAGCAAACTCACGTCAAACAGGCAGCTGTTGACGTTAAAGTAGAAGGAAAACAAAAGCAAAACAACCTCAAATGCACATAAAAGAGGAAGCGTCTGCAGTTCAAAGATATGACATAAGCTTTCCTGTTCCAGCCTGATATGATATTACGACAGAAAATATGTCAGAGCTCTTCACTGGCCCAAAATATCACAAGTGAAGCAGGAAAGTGAGGCAGCACTCGAGTAGTTGTTGCCTCAGAGCAGATTTCATAACTTCTTCTAATCTCTGTTGTCATACTTTGGAACCACATCTATAGGTCAGTCACACAGTGTTTCTCTTGTAGACAGGCCTCGTCTCTTCAGAGGTCAATGACTGCCAAGAGGTCGAGCCGGAGAGGTTTCAGGCCGGAGTGGCATGAAACGACTCTTTCTTTAAACTGCTGACTTCTCTATGGGACAATTTCAGGCTGAGAAAAAAAAAAAACAGCCACTGAAATCATGATCTGTCGATGACGTGGAACAAAAAGCCTTTGAAACCCGAGCAGTCACAAGTAGTATCCTCTCAGCTGTGAAAGCCGGAGCGTTAAAATCTGCACATACAGACTGAAGTCCATGTTATATAAGCGGACAGTCAATCCTCCCTCTGTTTCTTTAGGCCACCATCATGTGAGAGCCAATAACTCTAACCTGACAACTTTACACACACACACACACTGTCCTCGCTCTCACACACACAAAAACCAACAGACGACAGAAGAAAAACCAAACTTCACCGTGGAACCGCTCAGATAAGACGCAGCGTTTATTTGCTGTGTTTCTGTTTCCTGGTCACAGTCGCTTTGTGTGGAAGTGACAGAGCAGATATTGACCTCACATGTTTCCTGCTCTCAAAGAACAAAACTGTACACTAGGGCTGAACGATTTATCGTTTTCTGATCGAAATCACAATTTCAAACATCGTGATCATGTGATCGCTAAAGCTGCGATTTTTTTTTGCTCCTGACTGACCCAGGATCTGTGGTTTCAGCTGTTTCACACACATCTGTCTTGAGTCTAAGACTGATGGGAAAAATCCTTTTTTCCTTGAGATTGTTGAATTTTGTTTTGATTTGTTTGTATTTTATTTTATTTAACTTGACACAATTAAGAATATCTTGCACCACATTATTTTTAAAAGTTAAGAGTCAAAGATAGCTCTTTTTGTTCTTCAGTTTTTATAACTAAAAATACATTTCAAAAAGTCTGGTTTAGAAAAAGCAGGAATAGGTGTTAAACTCATGGACTATCTATCTAAAAATCTTCTTTTTAATTTCTTTTTTTGCCTTTTATTCTAAAATGTTGTATGTATTTTGTATAATTTTGACTTAAATATAAGAATTTTGACTTTTTATATCAAAATTTCAACTTTTTATCTCAAACATTGACTTTATATCAAAACGTAAACTTCTTATCTTAGACTTTTGTCGTCTTAAAATTTTGACCTTAAATGAGAAAGTTTGGACTTTTCTCACATAATGTTAAATTGATTTCTCAAACTCTGGAAGTTGTTGGCTTTTTGTCTCAGAATTTTGTCTTTATTTCTCAAAATTTCCACTTTACATATTAGAATATTGACCTTTTATCTCAAAGTTGGAAACTAGTCGTACCTTTAGTTTTCATTTTCATCCTCGCATTAGAGTAAAAGCTTTTGATGTTTCAATGGTTTGATGTAATTTTCTGTCAAGTTTGTAAATGTTACCGCACATTGTGAAAACTTCACTAAAGTTTGATTTAAAGAAAATCGTGAATTGAATTGAAATCGCTGTATCTGCCAGAAAAATCGCAATTACATCTTTTTCTAAAATCATTCAGCTCTACTGTCCACTGAAAGTTGTCTCCTTCCACAAACTCAAGGAAACTATCTTGTCATCTGGGTGAGAAAAACAGTTCTGGGTTTCCAAGTTTTGCACCCAAAAGGTCATTACAGTTAAGTCAAGTTTTCGCAAAGATACGATACAGGCTCAGGATGGTCCACATATTAATGATCCTGAAAATGGAAATTTCCCAAATGTTCTTCCACATCTTTGATTCGTTACGTGAAATGCACTCAAAGTGTTTGGTTTGGTTAAATAATAAGTGCTGGTCATCTGAGAATGCATCTTTTTGATTCATGTGACACCTGATCTTCCATTAAATTAAAAAAAAATTATGCAAGTGTTTGTTGTATTTTGAGTTTTTTTTTTTTTTTAAAAGAACACAAAATTATCAGACCCATTCGAACAGCATCATTAGCTACATGCTACAGAAAATGCGTGCGCGAGTCTAGAAAAAAAATTGCAAAAACTCCAAAAGAAGATTTGTCTCACTACTTTGGCAAATCTGTCTTAACTCAATAAGATATTTATGTTTAGTTTTTGAATTTTTATATCTTGAATTGACTCATTTACACATGGACTTGTCAAGTGAATTCCTTATAAAGGAGGTTTTGCATCATAGTAGGAAAATTCCTGAAAAAAATAAATATAAAATAATAATAATAATAATGTGCTTCATATTGAGTACAAGCAGAATTTTTTTGCTCAAATAAGACATAAACACATTCTTAAATTTCAGTTATACTGGGCAATCAAGAATGGTCATATCATATCCTACATGTTCAAAATACTCTATATGTCAGTGATTCCCAACCTGTGGGTCGTGGCCCCTTGGTGGGCCGCGAAGGTTTTGCAAGTGGGCCGCCAAGTCATCTTCAAAATATTATCATTTTTTGTTTGGGTGGGGGATGTTATCATCACAAAATAATGTTTGAAGTGTCAAAACTGGGTTGTGTTTTAAAAGATATTTTAAGGAGGTTCAAATATTCATGTTAAGAAAAGTCATTTAAAAAGGTCCCAATGTGCAACACTGACCTAAAAAGTAATAACTACCTGAAATGTAGTTAAAATTAGAGTTAAAAGTTATTATGTTTTCAGCTCAGCATCTCTTACATTATGATTATATTACATTTAGGTTTTATTAAAAATTTTCTGTTACATTTCAGGCTTAGCACTTTTGTTTAACATCAACCAGTTATTACATATCAGGCACAAACAATGCATTATACAACCTCCGTACTTATGGGGTCTGAAGTGGGCCTCAAACACTTTTGAGACTTAAAAATGGGCCCTGAGGTGGAAAAGGTTGGGAACCACTGCTATATGTCTATTGCAGCATAAAAGTGCAAGAAATAAGGGGGGGGAATCAAGAAACTTTACATGCAAATTTTCCTTATTTCTTCTGGCAGATTTCTAAGCAATTTGTGTATTTTTTATATTTGAAACACAACACTTTCTGGATTATATTAAGTCTATTAAGACAACATCTTTTAAAAAATTACATAAACTTAGTTGCTTGAATTTTAGATTTTGCAGTTCAGCAGCTTTTCTAATGCTGATATTGTTGCAGTGAGAGTCTCAGCAGCTGTTTAATGTCTTTAACATCACACCCACCAAACACCAGCTTGTTAAGATCAAAGCTCATGATGTTTAAAAGCATTAAGCTGAACATAACGGCAGTGTCCAGGAGTCGCTGCAGTGTCCAAAGGTTTGCCTCAGAGCTGTTACTTCAACCTTTTAAATGCTGCAAACATTAAAGAAACACTAATCTCCTGCAGCACTGGGGCATCATTATTTCCAGGCCATTAAGCTGTGCCCTAACCTCCCCATCCTCCATATAAACTCTGAAAAAAAAAGAGCTTAGAGCAGCAACATCAGGCCCAGATTAGCTCCTGTGTTTACCTGGAATAACAGCAGGTTTCTGCGACTTTAGGAAAGGTACGGCTGTGTCGCCTGCCTCATTATTTGACAGCCTATCAGAGATGGTCTTACACCATAATCACTATAATCTACTCTTTGATACCGAGGTAATTGCAGGGACCAGTGGCACTGGTTTCCATAGAAATAGGGGAGGATAATGAAGTGTGTCAGCATACAGCTATCTATAGCACATCGAATCTATGTCTATGTCAATGTGTGTGTGCGCGCGTTTGTGTGTGTGTGTGTGTGTGAGTTTCGACGAGTGCGTGCCTGTGTGGGCAGAGCTGATAGTTCTTTCAAAGACGCGTTGCACCTGTGTGTGGGCTGCAGAACAGCACGATGACCAATGTGTGTGTGTGTGTGTGTGTGCCAGTGTATTTTTATCCGGAGTGTATGAGTATGTTCTCAACTCACAGAGGATCCATCACAAGTAAAACTTTCTCATGGCGTATAAAGTACACACCATAGACTGTATAATGAGTGGACGTAACAACGTTCGGCTCAAACTGAAGCCTCCAGCAGATGCCCCGCCCCCTGGTGTCTGGCTGCAGTATAGGTCATAAGCCCCGCCCCCTGGTGTCTGGCTGCAGTATAGGTCATAAGCCCCGCCTCCACATGTATTCCAGATATGAGCCGGGAAAACTTAAAAAAATTACGATACCTGGTAGAAACGTTTCTCTCATCCTTACGCTAAGGTAGTATGACGATGTCATCTGGCTGCATGATGCTCAGGTGTTTTTTTTCTGAGAAGTTAGTTTCTCATTAGTTATTGGACGTTAAAAACCGCTATATAAATTTTGTTTTACGATAGTTGACAGCTGCCGCTCGTGAGTAGTTTTTATCTGGGATATAAGAAACTTCAGGAAAGAGCCAAAAGGAGACTAAACCTACTTGGCTCCACCGGAAATTCTCTACTGCGCAGACTCTGGCTGCACAATGGCGGCTAGAGAAACGGGTTTTTTTTGGCTTCAAAAACGTAGAACGGTGACAGGCGGAAGCACGCTGTCCATTCTATATGCAGTCATTGGTTAAAGGCCCTAACGGGAGCCAAAATGTGCACTGGATGTGGGGAGCAAAAGTTACCCTGACATTGTGATTAATAGCTGCTCAGAAACCACAGACTGCATCAAGCCATAATTGTTTTTTCTTTCAACTTCTCGTTATATTACATCCAACGTCCCCCCACCTTCGTCTCCCTCTCTTTTGTTCTCCAGTTTTTCTACTGACAGAACCTCCTCCTCCTCCTCCTCCTCCATTCATCTGCTTCTCATCCTGTAAATCTCTGCTAAATCTCTCCTCTCTCCATCGACTAATCAAAAACCTCCAAATAAAAAAATAAAAAAGCAGGGAGAGAGAGGTTTACTACGGCTCGTGTGTTAGTGCAGATGGTGAAATGATCATCGTGCCAGTGAACACATACGTAAAAACAACCACACACACACACACACACACACACACACACCTGAGAGAAACATCAGCTGGTGAGAGACGACGAATAGAAGAGTAAATTAAATCTGATCAGACGACAACTCCCACTCCCCGCCCGCAGTGATAACAGGAATAAAGAGGGGTTAATGACGCAGACCCACCTTAATTCCAACACATCAACACAAAACCACCTTAAAGTCACCGTTACACTCAAGTGAGAGAAATTCCAGCATAACGGAGTAATTTTGACTCAAACCACATTTTTAGCAAAACTGAAGTGTTGTTGAAATCGCTATAACAGTGGTTTCCAACCTGTGGTTCGTGGCCCCCTGGTGGGTCGCAAAGGTATTGCAAGTGGGCCGCCAAATCATTTCCCAAATTGTATGAATTTTTTTTTTCTTTTTTGAAGGAGATGGAGGGAAATATATAGATACAAGTAATTTTTATTTTTAAAACTCAGATATGTTTAAAAAATTGTATATATGTTCATATATGAATATATGAAAAACGTACCCTAAAGCATGTTAGAGCCCTATACGTAACAATGACCAGATATGTTACAAAACTCAAATTGTACTAACTGGAAAATGTTGTAACAGTGGTTCCCAACCTGTGGTCTGTGCCCCCCTGGTGGGCCGCAAAGGTATTGCAAGTGGGCCACCAAATCATTTCCCAAATTGTATGTTTTTTTTTTCTTTTTTGAAGGAGATGGAGTGTAATATATAGATACAATTTTTTTTTCTACAACTCAGATATGTTTTAAAAATTGTATAAATGGTCAAATATTAATATATAAAAAACATACCCCAAAGCATGTTAGAGCCCTATACGTAGCAATGACCAGAAATGTAATTTTTTTTTTAAAATTGTAAAGAAACACAAATAATAATAACTAGCAAAAAGTTATTGCCACATTATTAACAAGTAATTACATTTTAGGCTTTTTTACATTTTAAAAAAAAATACCTTTCAGGTCATTTTTATGGCACATGGCACTATCCACTTACTTATCCAAATTATTTCCAAAATAGTCTGATTTTTCTTGCAGGGTGGAGGGGGTTGTAATTATGTAAAAATAAGTAATATAGGGAATGTTTTACATGTTAAAACTCAGTTGTTTACAAGGATACGAAAATGTTCTTTTATCTAAATATGAAAAGTTGCTGGGAGAAGGCAATAATTGTGGGCCGCGAACATTTTTGTGACTTAACAGTGGGCCCTGAGTTGGAAAAGAAGGTTGTGAACCACTGATCTACAAAAACTGAAGAGCTCACTGTGACTTGAAGTTAATTTTCATGGTCAGTTGCAATGTTGAGTTATTTGTGTGTCAACAAAACCATCCTTTGTCAACTAAATTAGCCATTTTATGTCGAATTTACGGCTTAAATTCCAAAAAACTAATTACAGATGACTGGAAATGGAGTTAAATTTGGAGGATTTCCAGGAAAAATCAGCTTCAATTTAGCCCCAAGCTTAAAATTTCCCATGGCATTAAAAAATAAATCTCTTTCTTGCTCTGTCTTTGCAAAGATAGAAAACTAAAAAGAGTCGATATTTGTGGTGTTAATCAAGTTAAGTGCAAGATACTGATTGGTCGTGCAGATATGATTTTAAATTATCCATGTGCAAATAAATGGCTGCAAACAAGTACAAAATAAAAAAGCTGAGAATTTTCCTCTTAATGGCTGACAGAAGTTTCACAAAACAACCCCAGAGCTTGATTAAAAATGAGACTTTGCTTGAGGTGAATTGTGTGATTTTTATAATCGGTCTTACGCAGAAAACCATGCTGGTGTCACTGATTTATAATGGGAGGTGGAAGACGAGACCTACAGTTTATAACAGTGGTTCCCAACCTTTTCCAATTCAGGGCCCACTTTTAAGTCTGAAAAAATTTGGCGGCCCAACCCCAACCCTAAAACTACAGAAGCTGTGTAATAGGGCTGACAACTTTAGAAAAAGATCTAATTGCAATTTTTCAGGCAGCTATTGTGATCAATTCAATTTACAATTTTATTAAAATCAAGCTTTAGTGAAGTTTCCCCAATGTCCGGCAGAGAATTACATCAAACCATCAAAACATCAAAAGTTTTTACTGTAATGCAAGGATGAAAATGAAAACTGAAGGTAAGAATTATCTTTAGTTTTAAGATAAAAAGGTCAATATTTTAAGATGAAAAGTGGAAACTTTTGAAAAATAAAGACAAAATTCTGAGATAAAAAGTCAATGTTTTGTGATTAAAAAAAATTCAAATTTCATGTAATCAATCCAACATTGTGTGAGAAAATCTAAACTTTCACATTAAGAGTCAAAATTCTAAGTTAAAGGCAAATGTCTACAATAAAAAGTCAAATTTTTTGAGATTAAGCATCAAAATTTTGAAATAAAGGCAACATTTGAGATAAAAAGCGGAAAAGTTTGATATAAAAAGTCAAAATTCGAAGATTGAAGTCGAAACTATACAAAATAAAGACAACATTAATAGATAAAAGGCAAAATTTTGGGGGAAAAAAAGAAGATTTTGAGATAAAATCGTCAAATTTTAACTTTTCCTAAACCCTTAGTCAAACACCTCCACTGAGTCTGAACTGTAAAAACAACTCTCACTGTTTCTAAACTGGACTTTTTAAATCATATTTTTAGTTATAACAACTGAAGAACAAAAAGAGCCATCTTTGACTCTTAACTTTTAAAAACAATTGAGTGCAAAATAACTGTTTTATGTTGAAAAAGATTAATAAAATACAAACAAATTTAATATAAGTGATAATAAGAAAAACAAAATTCAACAATCCCAAGGAAATAAAGTATCTTACCCAACAGTTTTACACTTGAACACGTGTGTGAAACAGCTGACACCAAAGATCCTGGGTCAGTCAGGAGCGAAAACACAATAGCAATGTCTGAAATCGCGATTACGGTCAGAAAACAATAAATCTTTCAGCTGTACTGTATAATGCCTTGTTAGAGTTCGATTTGTAACAAAGACCTGAAATTAAGGGAAAAAAATGTAATAACTAGTCAATAATGGGACATAAGCTGAGCCCAAAACATGATAACCATTACCCAATAAAGTAACAATATGTTAAATTTTGGGTCAGTGATTCCATTTTTGGGTTTCACATTTGTTTTATTTTTTTTTTTAACACTTAAAGTTTATTTCCATTTTTTCATTTATGAACAGCAAAGACAGAAAAGAAAAGTAACATGAAAAAGAAAAAACAGATACAAGACAAAAAACATCAAAAACATTGCCAGGTCTGAAATGTTCACAGTTGCCGAGGAGTTTAACAGTCATAGGTTTTGTACAGTATTTTCATAAATTAATGTTCTGATGAAATGTTAAATGTTTTCGCAAGTTGGAATGAGGAGCAGACACCCTCCACATCAACTATTCCAAAATAAAGTTTCAATTTTTCCCATCTTGCAATATACAAATCTCTTCTTAATCTTAATAAAAAAGTCATTTGTTCCATTTCATGAATTTCTTTTATAATTTCTATCCAATTTTGTATTGTGGGTGCTTCCGCCTGAAGCCATTTACGGGTGATAGTTTTCTTAGCAGCAATGATAAATATTTTTAAAAGATATTTAGTGTCTTTGCTTATATCATGTGGCAGGTCACCCAAATAAAGAAAAGTGAAATTTAACGGAACTGACATTCCCAGAATACGTTCCATAATTTTTAATATTTCTAGCCAAAACGGATGTAGAGTTGGACAACTCCAAAAAACATGTTGGTGATCTGCTCCATCACTTCCACATTTTCTCCAACAAGAATGACTTTTTGACACAGAATATTTTTCCATTTTAGGAGTGCACATTTGTTTTATTACATTTCAGATCTTTGTTAAATTTGGGGTCATTAGGCTCTCACATGCTTTCTTAAAGGACTTTTCTTGTACTCGAACGTTTGAACGCGTTTAATATCCTTGAAAACGTAACTGAGTTTTAACATTTTGAACACTATTTTGTATATTTGTATCTTTATATAATCAAGTTCTATTAAAATTCAGACCATTCTGGAAATGACTTGGCGGCCCATTTGCAAAATCCCCGCGGCCCAACAGCGGGCCACGGGCCACAGGTTGGGAATCACCGGTTTATAGAGTCGTGTTCCTGCATCTATTCAGACAGTTGAAGGTGACTCTACAGATTCTGTGTTCACACTTTTCTGCTGGATCAGCAATCTAATATTGACTCAAGGTTTTATGGCACTATTTAAACACTGATAAGTGTCAGGCAGCATTAAACAAAAAGACACTTTAATACAAACATAAGAGGGAAGGAAACACTCTGAAAATCATCAGTTTCAGAAAACCTGCTTATTAAACAAAGTCTCCTACAGCAGTTATCCACATCCAATTACCAGCATGTTTAATGGATTGTTAAGCTTTGGAGCTTTAGAGTGTTTTACTTGGCGTATTCAATTTAACCCCCCAATGCTTTCTGAAGAGATCAGATTAATTATTCATAGAACACAGTCGTGGTTTGGGCAGAACAAATAATAATAGGACAGCATGCAAAGTGCAAAGCCTGTTCAAGCTAGGTGCTTTAATGCAGCACTAAAATGTTTACTTAAGGATAAAATACGACCCCAATTCAAATGAAGGTGGGACGCTGTGTAAAATGTAAATAAAAACTGAATACAGTGACTTGCAATACACCACAAAGACAAGATATTTAATGTTCAAACTGATGAACTGTGTTGTTTTTTGTGCAAATATTCACTTATTTTGAATTTGATGCCTGCAACACGTTCCCAAAAAGTTGGAACAAGGGCAACAAAAGACTGAGAAAGTTGAGGAACCCTGAAAAAAAAACAGCTGTTTGGATCATTCCACAGGTGAACAGGTTCATTGGAAACAGGTGAGTGACATGATTGGGTATAAAAGGAGCATCCTCAATAGATGGGGCCAGGTTCACCACTTTGTCAACAACTGTGTGAGCAAATAGTCCAACTGTTTAAGAACAATGTTTCTCAACTGCAGGGATTGATGAATTTCATCATCTACAGTCCATAATATCATCAAAAGATTCAAGGAATCTGGAGAAATCTCTGCACGTAAGCAGCAAGGCCCAAAACCAACACTGAATGGCCGTGACCTTTGACCCCTCAGGCGGCGCTGCATTAAAAACCCACATCATTGTGTAAAGGATATTAGCACGTGGGCTCAGGAACACTTCAGAAAACCATTGTCAGTTAACACAGTTCATCACTACATCTACAAGTGACAGTTCAAACTCTACCATGCAAAGACAAAGTCAGACATCAACAACACACACAAAAATTCAAACTCTTTTTGGAAATCATGGACGTGGTGTCCTCTGGGACAAAGAGGAAAAGAACAATCCAGTTTGTTCTCAGCGCAAAGTTCAAAAGCAGCATCTGTGATGGTATGGGGGTGTGTTAGTGCCCGTGGCATCATGGGTAACTGTCCCAGTATCTGTGAAGGCAGCATTAATGCTGAAAGGTACAAACAGGTTTTGGAGCAACATCTGCTGCCATCCAAGACACTTTGTATTTTTCAGGGACAAAACTGATTATTTCAGCAAGACAATGAAACCAAGACACATTCTGCTCCTGTTACAACAGCGTGGCTCTGTAGTAGAAGAGTGCAGCTACTAGACTGACCTGCCTGCAGTCCAGACCTGTCTCCCTTTGAAAATGTGGAGACTGTTGGGCAATTGAAGTTGAACATCAAGCAAGAATGTGAAAGAATTCCAGCTCCAACGCTTCAACAATTAGTGTCCTCAGATCACAAACTACATTGATTTATAAGCAGCCGTGTCTCTGGAATATGAGTCCACATACAATCTACCAACAACTCTACACTTTGTTTTTTTTTTTACCAAACATGAATATGAATAGACACTTCATGGTGTTTACCTCGTAATTTTCTCTACTTTCTAAACTCCTACGTCTAATTTTCCTGTCAGATGAGCTCAACCACATCCTGTTAAATCCCCTCTGATGAAAATGAAATAAATGCACTCAGATCCACTTAAAGGTGCTTTACTAAGTGCAGCAAATGAAAGTCTGAAATGTCAAGTACTGCAAAGAGGCTGTGAAGCTTCATCGCTCACATAAACCCATTAACTCACCCTCTTCTCCCATCCAGCCACTCGGCCTCCACTGTACCGTCTACATCACGGGGACATTACTTAGAAAGCTACACAATGATCCTATAGACAGGCCGATCTCTCAGATTAGTTAATCGTGTTAATGGAGGGAAGATAGCGGCGTGTTAGTGTATTGTTCTCTTCATTCAGATACAGTCAGCAGAGCAAGGTTCCACATTAAATGTCCGCACTGAACACAAGTGATAGACGTGTCTTTGGTTGAGAGAATCAGCTGCTTTGTCTCTATTTTCAGCCACACGTTACAGATTTAGCAGCCGCCTTCAGACTGTGGCTGCTGATAGAAAACTGCTTTTTCTGTTGCTATGATGTTCTGGTGTGGGAGACTCTTTTTTTCCCCCAGAGTCACAAAATTTCACACAGTTTAAACATAAAAAGGCATGAAGTTATAATAATTGACCAGCGATTTCAGCAACTTTTAGTGTTGCCATATGGTGCCAGAGCAAAGGTGTTAAACAAATCCAGGGTTTTTCCAATTATTTACTTTCAGTGGGATTCAAAAGCCAAGACATTCACACTTCATCCTCTGTTAAAAAGACATTTTCAAAACAAGTTCTAAAAATTTCTATGACCTGGCTCCAAAAACTGTGATGAATTTCTCAAGAATTAACAAAGGCAAAGAGTTATGCATGAATTTGTGATATCAGGGGTTTTGTCATTTGTTTGGTGGCAATTCTCAGTGTTTCTGAAATGGCGCCTAGCATCCTTTGGCGTACGTCCAGTATGTTCAGTGAACAAATTGCTGAGCTTCAGAACTTATGGACATTACGTGAACGAGTTACTGACTGACTGGGAAAGAGAGACACAGCTCAGTAACTGAACTGGAGCGCTGTGTCAGTAATTTGTACTGAACCTACTAAACATACTGAATATACGTCCAGTACGTTC
Source organism: Thalassoma bifasciatum (assembly GCA_008086565.1). Lineage (NCBI taxonomy): Eukaryota > Metazoa > Chordata > Actinopteri > Labriformes > Labridae > Thalassoma > Thalassoma bifasciatum. Next base: position 75,992 of record RPOG01002458.1, read on the forward strand.
AGTGAACAAATTGCTGAGCTTCAGAACTTCAGTATGTTAAGTGAACGAGTTACCTACTAACTGACTGTGAGAGACGCACACAGCTCAGTCGCTGAACTGGAGCTCTGTGTCAGTGATTCGTATTGAACATACTAAACGTACTGAATACATGTCTAGTATGTTCAGTGACTGAATCACTGAACTTCAGAACTTCGGTATGTTAAGTGAACAATTACTGACTGACCTACTGACTGACTGAGAATGAGACACACAGATCAGTCAGTGAACTGGAGCTCTGGGTCAGTGATTCGTGCCGAACGAGTTAAACGTACTGATGGTACTTCCAGTATGTTCAGTGAACAAATTGCTGAGCTTCAGAACTGCAGTACGTTAAGTGAACGAGTAACTGACTGACCGACTGAGAAAGAGAGACACAGCTCAGTTACTGAACTGAAGCTTAATGACAGTGATTCTTACTGAATTTACTAAACGTACTGAAGGTATACAGTACATTCAGTGAACTAATTGCTGAGCTTCAGAACTTCAGTATGTTAAGTGAACGAGTAACTGACTAACTGACTGTGAGAGACGCACACAGCTCAGTCGCTGAACTTGAGCACTGTGTCAGTGACTCATACTGAATGCACTAAACGTGCTGAAGGTACGTCCAGTACACTCAGTGAAAAAAGTGCTGAGCTTCAGAACTTCAGTATGTTAAGTGAACGAGTTACTGACTTACTGACTGTGAAAGAGAGACACAGCTCAGTCGCTGAACTGGAGCTTAATGACAGTGATTCGTACTGAACGTACTAAACGTACTGAATATACGTGATCGAACCACTGAACTTCTGAACTTCGGTATGTTAAGTGAACAATTACTGACTGACCGACTGACTGACTGAGAATGAGAGACACACAGATCAGTCAGTGAACTGGAGCTCAGTGTCAGTGATTCGTACAGAACGTACTGAACGTATTCAAGGTACGTCCAGTACGTTCATTGAACGATTCAGTGAACGAATCACTGAACGTACGACGATATCAGAACTTCAGTGCATTAAGTGAACGAGTTACTGACTGACTGAGAAAGAGAGACACAGCTCAGTCACTGAACTGGAGCCCTGTGTCAGTGATTTGTACTGAACATACTGAAGGTTTTTGAGTCCAGTACGTTCAGTGAACGAGTTACTGACTGACTGACTGACTGAGCGAGAAAGAAAGGCACATTAAAGCCATAGACTGTATAAAACATGGACGTAGTCTCTGTGACGTCACCCGTCTGTTACTGCAGCTCTGTTTTGAGGCTAAACGATGGGCGCGGCCATATTGGAAATAGGACGAGTGACGAGTGCCCAAACTCACAGCTATTGGGCGCCCTGTGGCTCTGATTGGTTAAGCTCTCGATCCTAATATCTTCCAAACGGCCGAGTTAGAAAAAAATCCACCCCCCTCACAGTGTGTGCCGTTAGCAAAATTAGCGATTCAGACAGGAGACAGAGTTTGTACCAGGCTTTAAATACGCTGATTTTGGCTCTGAAAATGGCCTTTTTCCCGTCCACTTGTACAGTACTCCCGGTGCTTCTGGAGCCAGCCTCAAGCGGTCACTGGAGGAACAGCAGCTTTTTAGCACTTCCGCGTTGTCTCATTTTTTCAGACGGGAGGTTGCCGCTTGATTAAAACGCATTAAATTTAGACTGCCATGCGAAGAACTGAACAATTCAGTGAACTAATTTTTTGAATGAATCACTTTATTGAACTGATTCAGTTCACTATAAAGAACTGCTTTGCCCATCACTAAAAAAGACAGATGATTGGGTGATTGTATATTTCATATAAACTCGTTTTCCAGAAGCCATGATCAGGCTTTTTAGCGTCTTGCTCCACCAGCACACTGCCCCCACAGTCAGACTCATCAAACCCCCTCAGGATTGGAGGACTGGATGCTGCTGTGAAGTACGGGTCATTGAACAGCTCACCGGTTACACACAACGATGATGCGAAGCCGTTATGTGTTTGTTCCATAACCGAAACAAGCACACTTAAATATTCAAAGAGCGGCTGCGTACAAGAGCGACACAAACCGAATTAGTTCAATGGATGTCCCACTCCATAGTCTGACTGTCACAAAGCGTGACGGTCTCGTATAGCTCTCAGGTTATGAAACAGGCTTTCTGGTGAGACAACACACACACACACAAACACACACGCCCATCTAGGAAATGAGAACGGGCCTCATCCGTGGATAATGGTCCATCACAAGTCATGATGGTTTCCTCTTGAAGAGTAAATGGCAGCAAATGGGATGTTGATTGAATCACAGCATTGTCATGTAAACCAGATGGCAAAACGGCTTGGCACCTTCCCATGACACAAAGAAACAAACAGCCTCCATGGGTCCTATTTTTCTAAACAAACCCTGGAGTGGATGGGAGGGGTCGGACCAAGAATAGGGGACACATTATTCTGAATTATTAGAAGCTCATAAAACAGTCGGGACAGTGTGTACCTTGAAGGGAAGTGTGTTATTTTTGGGCTTGGTTGACGTGTGTTGAAGGAGTGAAAAATGTAACAGGGAACTCAAATGGCACCAAGGATTGTGCATCATTTGCCCTGATATCATCTCAATTTCATGGTTTAATTCACAAAGAAACTTCTAATTCTAGTTTCCATTAATGCCTTAACCCCCTACATCCTACAGAAAGATGTGGCCGATAATCCATATTATGTTTCAAAGCTTATAACTGAAGAACCATAAGATCAAATCCATCAGTGACACCTCATTTGAAAGATTAAAGTCTCTAGTTTCAGAAAATGTCATGTTTTTATATGTGACTCAGGTCTACATTAGGCTAAATGTAGCTTCATGTTCTATGACCATTTTTGAAAATCATTAACTTCAAGATGCTTCATGCCAAACATAAAACATTCACCACATCACTTCTACGCCTTGTCAACTACATCTGGGTGAAATTTGAGCTTTTTAAGTAAAACTTTGTAGGAGTTAGAGAGTTTTTAGTCTCAGGTGACCAAACACCAGGCAAAGTTGTAAGACTCAGTGCGAACAAAACCAGCTTCATCAGTGCTCAGTGTTCTCTTTTTAGTGAACTTTGCTCTCTTTGTTTAAAGATTCGCCAAAAATCATGAAATTGTAGTTCCCAGTCACAGATTGTCCTCCACTACCTGACTACTTGTACATGACTATGAATGAAGGCGAAGTCCAATAAATGGGTCTCGCCAATGGGCTAAGTGGCTACGGCTGGTTTTGTGCGAAAGAAAGATAGTTAGTAAATCGTAGAGTGGTTGACAGGACTGTAAGACAAAAAATGACCTTCGAATGGTACCCAAGACCACCATGTGACTCTAGCTAGTCAAAAAGGGAGCGTTTGTTGTCTATCACAAGCTATCCTGGGATGAAAACTCAACAAAAAACGATAGGGTCACCCTCAGGGAAACAAAGGCACCTAGCGTTGCCAATTTGACATTGAGGAGGAAATGCTCTAAGACTGTGAAGCTGCTGTTATTGATGAGAACGGACACGACAGACAGACAAACAACGGACTTTACAGGAGAAATTTCACCACTTGGAATAATTTGATGAAACAACACTTTTGATATATTTGAACTCTGGATTCCTCTGGTGGAAAGGAGAGTGAATATTCAGGGTACGGGCGTCAGGATGTGACGTAATGACCCCGAACAGGTAGGACGTCCCAGTTGCTGTTATCACTACCCGAGTGAAGAAAACAGTGAAGAAAACTGTAAAACAAACTTAGTGACTGAAATGTGAAGAATCTAAACTTTCTAATGGGGTATAGCATTCTGGATTTTTGACAAGTAAGAGAAAGAGATGGTGCAATGAGCGATGGCCTTTGATGAAAGACAGGGTCAGATAAATCGTCATTCATTCATCGATCGCCCGGAGCCACGGGAGGCGGTGTTGCGTGAAATTGTTCAAACTGTTCACGTCATGTTGTGCTTGATGGATGATGGAACTTGAGCGAACACCCCAGAGTAAATCCATGACAGATTAGTAAAACAGCAGCTTAATCCCATTAAAGTGCTTCATGTGTCGAGCGTAATGGGTTTAAAACAGGAGGCGTTGACAGAGAAGCGCCGGCAGACTCACTTTCTGTCTGCGGCTTATGTGGGACATGGCGTAAATATTCATGTGATCAGAACACAGGACATCTGCTAAATTTTCCATTGGGGTCATCATGTGGGGAAGTCTTTGGCCTTGAAGCACAGTTTTGTCATGAATGACAATAAAAATGAAGCTGATAGGATCTCAGAGAGTGGAAAGTCTGGAAATACAGAGCCAGAAACTCAAGACAAGCCATGGATCAGGACAGATCGTTCTTACCAACAAATATACAACAAAGCTGAGTTATCAACCAGAACTGTGACAACAATGAAAATTCACTGCTGCCTCAAGCTTAGGGCATAAAAACAAGCTCGCATAATCATCTATGTGTGAGAGAGTGGAAGAGTAGGCTATTCATGTTGTAGTTTTAATCTTAGTTAAGGGTTTACATGTTGGAGAAATTTGTGCAACAACTATGATGTTAAAGTAGAGACAGTTAAATTTTGTTTTTATATATTTGTTGACGTTTATATACTAAGGAAAATATGTTAAATTGAAATATTTCTGGATGATATCATTTAAAAAATGACCATTTGTTACCATATAAACATAAAAATTACCAAAAATTGGTACCGTTGGGCACTGATACTGACTGAATGGGGGGCTGCATTTCCTTTCAGCAAATGCATTGTTGAAATGCTGAGCCCCCTTTCAGCATTAAGCACTTTCTTGCAGCAAAAACTTAATGTTGAGATGGTTAAGCACCTTTTTTGTTCTTATAACAGTAATAATAAACTTGAATATCAATGTAATATGCTGTTGCTCAGCATTTCAGCAAAATGTTGAGTCAGAGGTCCACAATTTGTAATGAACCTCAAAGATGTATGTTGAATAGAACAAAAAGATCACCATCATCTAAAACAGGTCAAAAAGTTTCGGTGACAAGCCGCTTTTTTGCATTAAATAAAAACACGTCGTTTCTGAAATAAAAACCCAATTTTGGCCTCAGCTTTTATCTGTGAGTACAGTCTCCTTTCTATCAACAGTCGAAATTGTTTCAAAATGTTGATAGTAATATCGTTTATTGGCAAGAATTGGTGTGACAGTAAGTTGTATAGCAAAATAAGGCTGGTAAATTAATCACGAATTAGTTTGAATCACGATATTTCCTGTTTGAATATTCTAATTGCAGATAGTGCAGTATTTTTTTGACCTGAAAAGTGTCAACATACCAGTCAACTTGTTAGCAGTAGACGTTCAATGCTCAGTGTTTCTCAACCTTGCTCATCGAAAGAGACAAACCGCTAAAAATTACCTTTGACAAAGAAATTATGTAAGTGGTAAATATGGGGAAAACAGCAACGAGTAGCAATAAAATAAATGGGAAATGTTCAGAGGTAGCAAAGATTGCCAAAAAGCAACAAAAAACGGCAAGAAAACAGGGAGGAAGCTATAAAATAGCAAAAATAGTAACATTTTTTTAAGTGGCAAAAATGAGTTCAAAGTGGTAAAAATGGCCAAAGGCAACGAAAAATGCCAAGAAAGTTGGGGTAAAACTTTAAAAACTGTCAGAAAGAAGCAAAAATTTGTCCAAAAGCGGAAAAAAGAGTGAAAAGTAACTTAAATGGGAAAAAGGAACTCATGAATAGTAAAAAAAATGTCATGGGTTGTTGTCAATGTGTTTGTATAAAAACACATAACATGGTGGATTTAGGAATAATCACACAAAAAAACAGCAATTGCAATACAGGGAAAAATGATCACAATTTGATTATTTCTACATATCATGCAGCTCTACTGCAAAATTGGGGGTGAATTCCAATTCCTGTCTTAACCCTCAATCTCAAAATGCGCACTCCCGCGAAGTGTAAGTGCTGTCCCGATTCTCAGAATGTTAAGGTTGAGGGGTAAGACTGAGGCTGTATCTCCCTCAATCCTGAGATTCTCCGACACCACCCTTGGGACTAAGTGACATCCAGAATGCATTGCGTATTTTCAGTAAATAAACATGGCGTCCAAAGCGGCAGAGAAGAGGAGCTACAAATTAAGTATTTTCTTTGTTAATGGAGATATAAATATTACCAAAACCATTGTATTATCTTAGTTTAGACCCATTTTATGGATTATTTACCTCGTTGTTGCATAACATTTATTTTTATTTTACGATCTTTTATCAATAGCGTCCGGTGCGGACAAGCCATGTTCCTATTGTTTAAGTTAGTAAACGTTACAAAATGGTCATTTTTCTCTGTGGTAATGTAATTGTTTATCAAGATAACAGCCTATATAACATGCTTGTGCCGATAATGGTATAAGATGACCGGGCTAATGTCATCTCCTGTAGCCGCAGAGTTATGTAACGATAGTTGTAGCTGGTGTTTACCTTTCAATAAACTATGGTTTGCTGTGACAGCTGAATATGTCCGTGGTTGTGTAATCTATACAGATATTTTTTTGATAACGCTAACCAAAGGAATAACTGACAGACAGTCCACAACAATTTCATTTGCATTTAAGGGGTGTCCCATTTCTAAGTCACAAGATACTTAACACTTGGTTTTGAGGGCTACTAAGATTGAGGGTTAAGAAAGGAATTGGAATTGGGCCTTGTTATCGTCCCTGGTCTAAGCTCATCTATTTAACTCATGTGTCCTTCCAGCAGCTTGTCAAACATCCTCACATTTCTAAACTCATCCATCTTTGAGGGAAACCAGCTGTTGTTGTTGTGCTGACAACACCTAAACAAGAACTCAGCAAAGGTGTTTCCAGGACCACTAAGGTGATATGACAAACTCATGATCTGTCTTTGTAGGACATTTGTTGAACCCTGGAGTAGAGGAAGTGAGTTACACAAGAGTTCGACATAAAACACACACTCTCATGAATGCGTCAGCTAAATAGATGCAGCCTGATTGATTCTGGGTTTAGTCCAACTTTTCGATGACGTGTTAAAATGCTAATAAAGTGAACACTCAGCATGTGGGTCAAATTTTTTTTTTACCCCTTGTTACAGTCACACTGTGCATGACTGTGTTTCTGCCCAGAGGAGATGTTCCCACAGCTCGGCTCTCAAAGCAGGTTGCAGTCTTACACAAGCGTATGGTGTCATAATCGTTCAGTTATTACCAGAGCTAACATCACATCACACTGCAGCAGAGTCACTCCTTCAAACCCCGCTGAAGAAGAAAAAAAACTCTTTCAGCGCTGAATGGGTGTCTTTTTCTTTTCCTGAATGTCTGACAGTTATTGGAGGGTGGCCTTCTGAAAGCGTAAACAATATCATGAAGACCTCATTCACCCCGGCGGCCTCGGGGTCTCTGTGAATCCGAGAGAAACTCTGAACGCTTTTTGTTGCTCCTTTCACAGGGAGAATTTCTCAGCCCGTGTTGACGTCTGGATGCTTGTGAACTTCGGCTTTATGAAAGATGAATACAGGAGGCGTGCTGCTGGAGGGAACGCTATGACTCAGGGCAGCCAAAGGTTGGGCAATGTCAGCGCTTTTTTTTTTTTTTTTTTTTTTTTTTTTTTTNAGAGTCACTCCTTCAAACCCCGCTGAAGAAGAAAAAAAACTCTTTCAGCGCTGAATGGGTGTCTTTTTCTTTTCCTGAATGTCTGACAGTTATTGGAGGGTGGCCTTCTGAAAGCGTAAACAATATCATGAAGACCTCATTCACCCCGGCGGCCTCGGGGTCTCTGTGAATCCGAGAGAAACTCTGAACGCTTTTTGTTGCTCCTTTCACAGGGAGAATTTCTCAGCCCGTGTTGACGTCTGGATGCTTGTGAACTTCGGCTTTATGAAAGATGAATACAGGAGGCGTGCTGCTGGAGGGAACGCTATGACTCAGGGCAGCCAAAGGTTGGGCAATGTCAGCGCTTTTTTTTTTTTTTTTTTTTTTTTGTTCCTCGTGAGCCTGAAAAACAACCCGTCAGCTGAAGACAGGGAGGTGTAAGCGAGAGCTAATGCAGCAAAGAGAGTGAGAGAGAGAGAGAGATGTAACAGTAGATAGACAGCAAGAGAAGCAACACATCTATCCGCGTCTCCTGTGATGCATCACTTCTCCATCCTTTCCAAGAAAAAAAAAAAAGCACGGGGTGCGGTGGCTGATGAATGGCTCAGCTTGCAGGAGGCGAAACAGCAGAGTAAGCCCCGAGGGAGTGAAAAGGGAAAATGATTATTTGTTGGTTAAGTGCTTCAGGTTAGAGTTACATCTAAATCTTGTCGGGGGAAAACGAAAAAAAAGATTCAAGAGATTCTGTTGAGCTGAATGAGTCTCACATCTTTGCCAAACCAGATTTTCTTGTTTGATTCATACTGAGTCATCATGTCATTATATAATAAACAGCAGCTAATTTGTAATACATAAATTACATAAATGAATTACATTAATGAAGTATTTCTGATTCTGAAATACACTGCCTGTTTGTTGGACCGCCTTTGGCTTTTATTACATCATGCCATTGTTTTCGATAAGCTTCTGTAATGTCACAGATTTATTTCCATCCAGTGTGTCATTAACTTTTCACCAAGATCTTGTATTGATGATGGGAGAGTCTGACCACTGAACAAAGTTTTCTCCAGAACATCCCAAAGTCTCATGTCAATGTCTCATGCTCCCTGTACCACTCGTTCACAATTTGAGCCCAATGGATCCTGGCATTAATGGCTTATAATGTTCAAAAAATGTTCATAATGTTGCCGAACCTAGACCAGGCTTGTACAGTAGGCACTACTCATGATAGGAGCATCACTTCACCAGCCTCTCTTCTTACCCTGATGCGCCCATCACTCTGGAACAGGGGGAATCTGAACTCATCAGACCACATGACGACCTTCCATTGCTCCAGAGTCCAATCTTTATGCTCCCTAACAAACTGAAAACTTTTATCCCAGTTATCCTCACTAATTAGTGGTTTTCTTAAAGCTACACAGCTGTTCAATCCCAGTCCCTTGAGTTCCCTTTGCATTGTGCGTGTGGAAATGCTCTTACTTTCACTATTAAACATACTCCTGAGTTCTAATGTTGTTTTTCTTCTACTTGATTTGGCCAAACGTTTACGTTATTACATTTCTTCCTGCAAAACAATGGTTCCCAACCATCCTTCCAGTTTGTAATAATACATTGAATAATTCTTAACCCAATTTTAGTAGTTTCTGCATCAATCTCCTTAGATGTTTTCTCTGCTCGATGCCAATGATTTGACTCTTCTCAAACAGGCTCCAAACAAAGTCAGGGATTGGTTTTAGTTCTTTGGTGGAAGTTTGAGTGAGAAAGACAGGAGTAACACGCCAAGCAGGCACACACCCGTTAATGCTAATAAAGAGGAGGGAGAGCAGGAGGCCGAGGGAACAGCTCATACGCTCTGGTATTTCTGAATGATTATTCCAGTGTGTGCTGCGTTTGTTTGCCCTGTAAAATCACTGAGGGGAGAGCCGGCCGGCCGGAGCGAGACTACGATGACGCAACAGCTCACAGTGATCTCTGCGCTGAGACAATACACGCACAGACGTGACCTTGCATGTCCCCGTGACTCCAATCTGAGCACGCACACACACACAGTGACTTAGTGTGTGTGACCCATGGGATTTAAAAGAAAAATACTCACAGAACCTCCCTCATCATCCTCCCCTCTTCCTTCCTCTACAGCTCCACACACAGAGCAGCGTTTCCCTGTTTCTCCTGTCAGGAAACTCACCAGACTTTCAGAGGTCGACATCCTGCTCCATGTCCACCTCAAACTAAAATATAACACACTAGAGCTGAACCATTCACAAAAATAATAAAATCCCAATTATCATTTCCTATACTGCAATTTTTGGCCCATTATTTCTAGGTTTCCATCTTATATGTTTATAACCAAACACATTATAGGACACAAACAGTTACATTAATTACAGCACAACAACAACAACCCACTACCACTCCAACTGGGACTGATTTTTATACATTTTAGTCACTTTTAACTTCTTTTTCGCCATTTTGGCCCATTTTTTTTACACTTTTAGCTTTTTTTCCTTGTTTGGGCCATTTTTTTAAACAAACTATTTACAAATTGAAGCCCAACTTTCTTGTCGTTTTTGCTAACATAAGCCATTTTCACCATTTTTCGTTGTTTTTGTCACTTTTTTCACCATTTTTGCCACTTTCCTTATTTTTTCAAGTTTTCTCCTAAATTTTCTTGCAAATTTTTGTTGCTTTTTGGGCATTTCTAGTTACATTATTTGACACTTTTGGACCATTTTTGAAACTTTCTCACTATTTCCCAGGTTCATTCCAATATTTCTTGCCAATTTTTTTTTCTTTAAGCCGTTCTTCCCACTTTTAGACCATTTTTTAAACAAACTATTTTCCAAGTTAAATCCCAACTTTCTTGCCAGTTCTGTTGACTTTGCCCATTTTTACCACTCATCATTTTCGTCACTTTTTTCACCAATTTTGCTACTTTTTCAACTTTTTTAGCTTTCCTAAAAAAAAATTCTTGCTAATTATTGTTGCTTTTTAAGCCAATTTCAGTCACTTTTACTCTTTTTTGCCACTTTTTGATACCTTCTCTCTACCTTCTAGGTTCACTCACAATTTAAATGCCAATTTCATTGCTCTTCTTTGCCCATTTTAGGCCCTTTTTTTACTACCTTTATTGCCATATTGAACCATTTTTGATACCTTCTCACTTTTTTTCCAGGTTCCAACCCAATTTTCTTGCCATTTTTGACATTTTTCCCTCTTTTTTGCCCTTAGTAAAATCTTAAATTTCTTGCCATTTTTGTTGACTTTGGCCAAATTTTTACCACTTTTCACTGTGTCCGTCATTTTTTTCACCATTTTTGCTGCTCTCTGAATTTTTAAAGTTCCCTCCAAAATTTTCTTGCCAATTTTTGTGACTTTTCTGCCTTTTTTAAGTCACTTTTCACTCTTTTTGCCACTGTTTGACCTTTTTTTTTAATATAACAAACTGACTACTTTCAAAATTTACTCCCAACTTTCTTGCCATTTTTGTTGACTTTGCCCATTTTTTGCCCATTTTTGTCATCATATTTTGGGGCTCACAAAATAATTATTTATAAATAATTATAATATAAATAGTTATTATTTATAATTTATGACTTAGCAATTATGCTAACCATATTGTAAAACTTAGACTTAGACTTTAACTTCCTTTATTTTCATTGCACAAAAAACACAGCAGTGAGATTTGGCAACAAAGTGTCGTTGCTTGGCTTCCGGATAGAAACAACAATAACAATCAAAGAATTAAAAACGTAGCATATAACTTAAAAACAACATGAGCTAGGTAATAATAATAATGATGATGAGTGCAATAGAGAATAAATAAATAAAACAAAATGTAAACAGCAGAATGACCAAGGAAAAGAAGTCTTGCATGCTACAATGCTAAAATAAATGCATTTGGGGTTTTAACCCAAGCTTCTTCCAAATGTCATTGATCTCATCAAATAAAATATTTACAGATGGTTTTTAAGGTTTGCTGTCATTCAGTTTTCATCCAATCACAGCCAACAACTCACCACTTCTGCTCTGAAATGCAGGAGCTTTCAATATGCAAACACAACCACAAAGAGGAGCAACTGAGGGCGACATGTTCGGCGTTCACGCACAGACAGCGTGAATGTAAATGAATCCATGTCTGATATGCCACTTTTGGAATTAATCTGCCACTGAATCCTGCACTGTGAGTTTTATATCAGCCTTTAATTACACGTCTCTGTCATCTCATAACAACCATCTGTTCACAAGTTAGATGGACGTGACAGGAGAGCTCTCACTGCTTTTTCTGAGGGCGAAACACACACACACACACAGACACACACACAGCTGTGAAGGCAGAGGACGGAAAATGCATGTGCACGTGCAAACCTTCACGTATAGCATGCAAATTCACACATTAAAGGTATTTCAGGAGACCAGCAGTAAAACCAGACTTCCTGTCATATTTGAAGCAGATGTTTCCATCCAGCACAGGTTTCTAGGTGGTTAAATGCTTCGTTCTCATATTGTGATGACTAAATTTAGACCCTGCAGGGGGGAATAAATGGTTTTCTTCTTTGAAACTGCGCTGTCTTTATGTCAGCCTCTAACACAGAGCAGGGATGCAGCTCTTCATCGCCATCCCTTTAATTCCTGGAAAGACTTTATCTGTCCTTAGAGGAATGAGCATAAACTTGATGTAAATTTCAGCATGATGGTAGAAAAACAAGGACAGGATCAGAGCTTCGGAAGAAAAAAAAAAAAGGATGTCAGATCATGTTAGACCTTTCATTCAAAGAAAATAACTTTCAGCTCCTGTGTGACTTCATGTAGCTTTAAGACAAGATCCCTCGTGGGCTCATGTGGCCGACATGTCCCTTCAGCTAGAGCATTATTCCACCTGACTGCCAGCCATCAAACTATATAACACCATCAGTAACACCCACGCACCCCCGCTGCACAAGCAATGAGCGGGACGAGGACGTAAACAATGGCAGTGGTGATAATTGAAAAAGGTGCTGTCAAGCCAGGACTCAGCAAATCATGATCAGCTTCTTATTTTAGACACAGTCGTGAGAGCGTTTTCACAATATTTCTTTAAAGCAGCGCAGCACAAATGCAACTATATGAAACACGATTAGGTGCTGTGCAATTTGCAGGCAACACAAATGAATGGATGCAATCTCCATTCACTTGTATGGGGACTTTTGCAGGGAATATTATAATTTCACAGCCACATTTCCAACACAATCTGGAATAAAACATGTTTTTCAGCTTAAGTGGAGAGATGTATATGTGAATTGTGTGCAATGAGTTTAAAGTGACAGAAACAGGAATGAGAGACAGGTGTAGCCTTAAGTTCAGCTCCTTGATTTGCACCACAGTTACCTCCTCCAGCCACATGTCTGCATTCAAAGCCAGCGGTTCAAGCTCAGTTTCTCAACAGTGAGAGAGCGTTTTCACAATTTTTCTTTAAAGCAGCGAAGCACAAATGCAACTATATTAAACACTATTAGGTGCTGTGCAATGTGCAGGCAACACAAATGAATGGATGCAATCTCCATTCACTTGCATGGGGACTTTTGCAGAGAATATTATAATTTCACAGCCGCATTTCCAACACAATCTGGAATAAAACATGTTTTTCAGCTTAAGTGGAGAGATGTTAGTGTGAATTGTGTGCAATGAGTTTAAAGTGACAGAAACAGGAATGAGAGACAGGTGTAGCCTTAAGTTCAGCTCCTTGATTTGCACCACAGTAACCTCCTCCAGCCACATGTCTGCATTCAAAGCCAGCGGTTCAAGCTCAGTTTCTCAACAGTGAATGAGAATAAAAGAGGATTTGAGGATTTGAGGATTTGAACTCACCTCCTCCACTGTCAGAGGCATGCATATCCTGTACTCCTTAAGCAACATCTCTCCCCCCAACGGCGCGTCTCTTCTATGTATTCACAGTGTGTCAGAAAACCAAACAAGTCTGCGTGCCCCTCCGCCGGCCCACGGGTGTGTGTGAGATCTGGAGACGTGTCAGCACATGTGTGTGTGAGGATGTTTGTCTCCAGGTTATGACTCCGAGTTAGCGCTGACTTCAGTCATGAAGCTCCACAAGGAGGAGGACGGAGTCTACGAGGGACACACCGTGAGAGAAGGAATGAGCTCCGACCGCTGTTCTACCCTCCTTTCACACTGCGGAGTCAAGTTAAGGCGCAAAGCGGCGAGCGGCACCGGAAGTCTCTGCAGCGTCGAGGCTTCAAAATAAAAGCACTAATATCTTTACTCTTTCATTCGAGCAGGGGCGTGTGCAGACATTTCAAAGGGCAGGTTAATGTGGTTTTCTAACGATTATTCTCACTTCTAAATGGGAGTTTCCCATCTGTTGAGGCAGCGACCGAGGTGTGAGCAGCTGTTGTCGTTTTCCTTTCATAAACTAAGCTGAGCAGTAGGTGTGTATGTCTGTGTGTATGTATGTATGAGTAATAATAATCATAATAATAATAATACATTTTATTTAAGGGCGCCTTTCATGGCACTCAAGGTCACCTTACAAGAATATATGCATTTAAAGAAGACTAAAACAGATATAAAACAAGCAATACAATATAATGCAATAAAAAACAATAAATTAAAATACAAAACAGTGCAATGGTGGTGAAAGGTCAGAGGGAGTAGGCGAGTTTAAACAGATGGGTTTTGAGTCTGGATTTGAAGAGGGGTAAGAACTGAGTGTTGCGGAGGTCAGGTGGGAGTGAGTTCCATAACTGGGGGGCTGAGCGGCTGAATGCTCGGCCCCCCATGGTGAGTGTGCATGTATGTGACCATACCTGATTGGGCAAGCTCGCAATCTTAATATCTTCCAAACAGCCGAATTAGAAAAAAATGCACCCCCCCACAGTGTGTGCTGTTAGCGAAATTTGCGATCCAGATAGGAGACAGTTTGTACCACGCTTTAAATACGCAAATTTCAGCTCTGAAAACGGCTTATTTTGGCTTGGTGTGTACGTGACTTCCGGTAGCCTCAAGCAGTCACTTGAGGAACAGAAGCTTTCTCGCACTTCAGTATTGTCTCATTTTTTCAGACTGGAGGTTGCCGCTTGGCCCTGAGTCCAGAATAATATTGTAACGTCAGGGAAAAGCGAGACTGAAGAGGTCTCAGGTCGACAGTTTATTAAAGACCTGAACTGGTCACCGTAGGCGGTAACCACGCCGATACAGTCATAATAATGCTTTTCCGAACAGCCTGAGGGAATCCGACTACTCCCACACATAGGAAAAAACCCCACACCAAAACACACACTTGAACCACCTCCTTGTGATGCATTCACTGACCCTTGGAAATCCAAATCACACAATAACTTATGAATATAAAACACATAACTCCTTTTATACTCGTAATTCACATCCATAACTTATAACAATAACACATTTAACACAATAACACAACATTACCCGACACCAAGCACCGAACCTGGGGGGACAGAGCCTTCTCTGTCGCTGCCCCCACCCTCTGGAACACCCTACCACAACACATCCGAGCCTGTCCAAACCCATCCACATTCAAAACCCTCCTCAAAACCCATCTTTTTAAAAGTGTTTTTAATGTCTAACTGCTTTTAAATGTATTCCATGGTTTTGTTTTGTCTTGTTTTCATTTTTATAGGTTATTATTTTTGTTATCATTACTGTGTTGTTTTAACTGATGTTTTTAATGTCTGTGAAGCGTCTTTGAGTATCTAGAAAAGCGCTCTACAAATAAAATTTATTATTATTATTATTATTATTATTATTATTAACACCCCACCCAATCCGTTACAATATTAACACAAGAGGCGAGGATGGGGTCTATTCTCCTCCTGACCTATAAAGCCCTAAATAACATTGAACCGTCCTATCTTAGACAGCTTATAGTTCCATATTACTCGTCTAGATCACTGCGCTCTCAGCATGCAGGCCTGCTGACTGTGCCTGTGGTCTCTAAAAGTAGTATGGGAGGTCGAGCCTTTAGTTATCAGGCTCCTCTTCTCTGGAACAACTTACCAATTGAGGTCCCGGGGGGCGGACACCCTCTCTATTTTTAGTAGTAGACTTAAAACTTTCCTTTTTGATAAAGCTTATAGTTAGAGCTGGATCAGGCCTGAACCAGCTCTTAGTTATGCTGCTATAGGTTTAGACTGTCGGGGGGAAACTGACACACTAGGCTTCTGTTTCCCTTTCTCCTCTATCTGTCAGTCTAACTTTTATCTTAATGCACCATTATAGTTATTAACCATGATCCTCTGGGAGTCTCTGAGCTTGTTTGTAGGTTCATCTGGATTGTTGCTGTGGATCTACCAGCTGATGTGGAACGACCTGACTCCTGCTGCTGTGGCTTTGACAGTTCTCCAATTTTTCTTCTCTCTCTCTCTCTCTCTCTCTCTCTCGCTCTCACCCCAACACAGTCGAGGCAGATGTCTGTCTAACATGAGTCTGGTTCTGTCCGAGGTTTCTGCCCGTTAAAGGGAAGTTTTTCCTTGCCACTGTAACTTTGCTAAAAGCTGCTGCAAAGTGCTTCACTCATGGTGGATCAAGATGAGATAAGATTCCTTATCTTGTCTTGATGTTGTGTCTCTGTTAATAAAATAACTAAATACTCTAACATTAACAGGTATCAACCTGCTAATGTTTTGTAAAGTGTCTTGAGATAACGTTTGTTATGATTTGGCGCTATATAAATAAAGATTGATTGATTGATTGATAAGGGGGTGAGGCAGACACAGACACTATCATATAAGTACAGAGCAGGATTATTCATGTAAAAACTAGAATTTTAATTACAAGAAAATTCTGCATACTCTTCCTTTAATGTTACTATTTTTAGATAGGACCATTACTTTGAAAAGCGTTTAACCGGATGTGGTATGGGCTCGTGCTTGTAACTTCACCCGGGTGTCTCCGCGAACCGCTAGAAGTAAATATCCAAAATGCTGATCTAGAAAATGTGAGTCTGTTTGACGTGTTGTTCCGCGAAACCCCCCCTCTTTAAAAAGACTCGGTGTTTTAGCTTCAGTTTGTGGAGTTAAAGCGAGGAAAAGAGTCTGAAGGTGAGAAAAACGAGACTCTGCGTTTTCACCGCTTCGTCTGCTTCTCTTCGGCGAAGCTGCGAGCGGAGGCATCGGAAAATTAAAGCGGTTAACAGCACCCCCCCCCCTCCTCC